>JABSTT010006258.1:0-13489 GCA_013339685.2 Hyalomma asiaticum | reverse complement strand
GTCATAGCCGTGGTAGACGCACTGGCGCCGGCGCGCGCTCGCTGTGCAGTCGCCGTCTGACACTGCGCTGGAGCCGCTGCGCTTCTGACTGGCGTTTGCCAGTGTGGTATAGCCATGGAGAAGGAGAGCGCAAATGCTGCTCAACAGCGCAGAAGAGCGGAGAAGCTTGACTCATCGGATCCCGAAGTAGTTGCCTGGCAATTAGCGGTTGAGCGTAGGAGGAATGAACAGAAGAAGGCTAAACGTGCCGCGGAGACACTGGAGCAAAGGGACAAACGTCCATCAAAGCGGCGTCGCCAGGAGGCTGAGCGACGTGCCCGACCACCCCTGCAGCAACAACAAAACGCCGTCGATGACGTCAAGGCTCGCCGATCGACTGAATATACTGTGAAACTCAGCGAAAGCGCCAGTGCGACTCGGACCTTCCAGACGGACTTCGTAAACAATCCTGTTAAGTTGCCGCTCATAAGGCGATCGCACAGAAGGGACGGCGTAGCACCGTACGCTATACAAAGCTTCTTTCTCGGCTCTCTCTCTGCATGGTCTGTGACTGTGCAATTATCAACGGAAAGCAAACGGCTTCCATTGAGCGGCTGGTCTCCCACGCTGGCCCCCAGGGGTTCCTGGTACGAGACCCTTCCCTTTCGCTGAGCCCGGCTTGAGGAAGAGCGGCCAACGCGTGGGAAGATGAGGCGGGCAAACATCTCATGCTCTCCGCAGTCGCTCGGGGGGGTTGCGGCTGCGCGACCGTGCTTGTCTTCTCAGTGGCCGGTTCGGGGAAGAGCGGCCCGGACGCGTAGGAGGAGAATGCGTGAGAAGTGCGCCGTCGCTCGAGGCAACAATGCGCTTGGCCCAACCAATTCTTTAACGACCGGCATGCGCTTTCGGCGCGCCGACTGGAATGCAGAGTTGAGTCGCAACAATGCACGGTCCGAATGCGAGAAAGGCGAGGACAGGGATTGTTTCCCGGAACCCACTTTACGACAGTCACCGGGGGTTCGGCTGGATGAGCGTGGGAGATGGCGAGAATGCCGCAGGGCTGCTACGATACCGATATTTCTACCGTGAGAATCTCTGAGAGCGTGGGATAAGGAGAGGGAGAGCCATGATGGGAAAGAATGCCAAAATGCCTGTTTGAACTGCAAAGACGCTGCTGTCGAGATTAGGGACAGCCCACTAGGGAGGGGCTTAATCTGAGGGTAAACAGATTGGATAACAGAAGGTTGAGGCGGACCAGCAGTGGCCACCTCCCCTTTTTCTGTGTTACCGCAAGGTACTAAAGACTGGACGGGATTCGCTCCCCTTCAGTCTAGGCTGTAATCACTTAACTGATCGATCAGTAAGACTCCGTACGATGCAACTTCTGTCTGGGCCGTAACCACTCGGTGGTCGAACAGTGAGACTAGGTTCGTTGTATGTAGTAACAGTGTTCTAGGCTCTAACTTAAGAAAAGTTAAGTAGAAGAGTAAGACGCTGTTGATGTCTATGTTATCATCAGTGTGCTTCGGCAAGATGTACATATGACTGTAAATATTTCGCTGCAATATACCTTCAAGTTCATTACCTCCAACCTGCCTCCTGCTTCAACGACGTCGATCATCTTCTTGACGGGACTTCAATCCACATCAAGGAGAAAACGAACAAAGAAAACATAACTAATCCGTTTGGATATGTGTGCGACGTGTGCGAAAGACTATGGCACATGGAAGACTTGACGCCGCTGAGTAGTGCCATGCGTGAAACGTTAAGTTTAGCGGCGGCGCCGCAGTGGGCTGAAACCGTGGCGCGGGTTTGTACAACGTGCAAGAACTTTCTCGTTAAAGGGACCCTGAAACGGTTTTGACGATTTTGTGCAAACATTGTGATCCGGTAGAGCGGGTCACTAGGACCATTACAGGACAGATTTCAGCGCTGTGCGTAAAGTGTGTAATTTACAATAAGGTTTTGAACACGCGTATCGCAAAAGGTCGCAGCGGCTCGCCAAAAGGCGTTTTCAAACGCCACCGTCATCGACCGATCGAATGAGAGGTCGCTGATTGGCCCCGAGCCTCTGACGTGCACGTAATTTTCAAAACCTAGCTGCGAACAACGTGCTTCTACAACGTACTCCTTCGTTTCAGCCAACGGTATCGTCGCGGCATCTGGCGGCGTACACACGAGTCGCCGGCGCTCTATTACAGAGGCTAGCACTGCCGAGGCGGGCGACCTCAGTGAGGATATCAGGGCGCTATGTCGCTACGGGAGGCTCGGCAGAGCGGCTGACGCGGGAGGCGCTGTCGTCGCTAGCGCGCACTCCGCAGCAGATCGAGTTGAGGAGGAACAGCAGTGGTGAGGAGGAAGGCGACAGAAATAAGCCCATAGCTGCCTTAGCGCATGGTGCTTCGCTTTATTTATGGTGTGAATGATTTCACAATTGTGTTGCCTAATCAGTGACGCAATGTCAAAAAGACGTTTCAGGGACCCTTTAAGCAGAAGATTCCACTCTTTAGCGTTACCAATGGGTATCGTTACCCGGCCATGCCGCCAGGTCTACCGGTTCTGAACGATGTGGCCGAACGTTTACTTTCGCCACGCATTCCCTTCGTTCAGATCCGTCGTCTAATGAACTGGAGAAATGGTCAGTTTGGCATTAAAGGGACCCTGAAACGGTTTTGACGATTTTGTGCAAACATGGTGATCCGGTATAGCGGGTCACTAGGACCATTACAAGACAGATTTTAGCGCTGTGCGTAAAGTGTGTAATTTACAATAAGGTTTTGAACACGCGTATCGCAAAAGGTCGCAGCGGCTCGCCAAAAAGCGTTTTCAAACGCCCCTGTCATCGAGCGATCGAATGAGAGGTCGCTGATTGGCCCCGACCCAAGTGACGTGCACGTAATTTTCAAAACCTAGCTGCGAACAACGTGCTTCTACAACGTACTCCTTCGTTTCAGCCAACGGTATCGTCGCGGCATCTGGCGGCGTACACACGAGTCGCCGGCGCTCTATTACAGAGGATAGCACTGCCGAGGCGGGCGACCTCAGTGAGGATATCGGGGCGCTATGTCACTACGGGCCACAGTGCTACGGGCCGTGCTACGGGAGGCTCGGCAGAGCGGCTGACGCGGGAGGCGCTGTCGTCGCTAGCGCGCACTCCGCAGCAGATCGAGTTGAGGAGGAACAGCAGTGGTAAGGAGGAAGGCGACAGAAATAAGCCCATAGCTGCCTTAGCGCATTGTGCTTCGCTTTATTTATGGTGTGAATGATTTCGCAATTGTGTTGCCTAATCAGTGACGCAATGCCAAAAAAACGTTTCAGGGACCCTTTAAGGGACCTTTGGTGAACGTGCCGGTAGACACGGACGAGATGCTAAAGCAGTTGCCTCGCGGCTTGGCAGACGATAAGTGCATAGTGGTGAACATAAAGAGGAGAATGTTTGTCAAGACTACCTATCTGTCGAACATGGTTTCTCGCAATGTGCTTGGGCCATGGGTTGAGGTACTGAGACTCGCCGCTGTATAAGCACTACGGCATAAACATTGACGAGGGACGTTTGGGAAGCCTGTATGGGGAAGCCGTCGCTCCAGACGAAGACTTTAACGTGGAGGCTTGTCCCGATCTCGCCGATTTAGATGATCCAATGAATGTGGCGTGGTGTTACTTCACTGATCACCGAGCCGTCTTTGTGGCAATAGAGAAGCAACGTGACGTTGAGCAAAAATAAATATACATATGTGCCACATAATACGTATACCGCGTGTGTGTCATTGGAGCAGCAGTAAGCATGATAATCAAGCTAATCCTAGACAACCAGGAAAGCTAAGAATAATCAGCTGAACCTTTGCTAACGCTACGTATATCCTGGCATAGCCGAGCTAAGCCACTGCATTTTTTATTGCATTATGTCTCAAACAACATCCAAACTATGTGGCAAACACCCACCATCAAGATCCATACAATGTTTTTAAAGCAAACAAGTGTATCGTTGGACATCAGCATTCATTTCAGGTTATTGGGATCTATGTCAACCTCTATTACAAGTCTAAATGTCCAACAGAACTAAGTGAAAACCAGAAGAGATGCTCAGGAGAAGATGTAGGCTTGAAACCATGAACAGATTACTGAATACAATGGAAAATAGTAGACTCGTTTTCGTCAGGACGTCCCGACAAAGACAAGTCGGCTTGTCGAAACACTAGCTCCAGTGCCATTCCCAGATTGATTGATTGATTTGTGGGGTTTAACGTCCCAAAACCAGCTCTGATTATGAGAGACGCCGTAGTGGAGGTCTCCGGAAATTACGACCACCTGGGGTTCTTTAACGTGCACTGACATCGCACAGCACACGGGCCTCAACATTTCGCCTCCATCGAAATGCAGCCGCCGCGGCCGGGATTCGATCCCGCGACCTTCGGATCTGCAGCCGAGTGCCATGACCACTAGACCACCGTGGCGGGGAGTGCCATTCCCAGTTCTCCATTGTTTTTAGTGATGTATTCTTGGAATGTACGTAAAGTGGTCATCATGACAACATATGTGATTTATAGGGGTATTTTTGGAAAATGTCCGAATATCCATTCTCAGATGTCCGACGGACGTGCTCTGCAAGGTGCGCGGGCTGGATGCCCTACGTACGGCAGTAAACGAATCTCTGTGGGACATCTGGACGTCCGACAAGGTACATCCGATGGATGTCCAGTGGACTAAGAAATGCTGTCTGGGGTTACTCGCATCAGTTACGTTCACTCCCGTCGTTTACCTTTATTCGCGTCGTTTACCACTACTCCCGTCGTTCACCTTCACTCCCGTCGTTTACCTTCACTCGTGTCGTTTACCACTACTCGCGTCGTCTGCCATCACTCCCTTCGTTTACCATCACTCCCATCGTTCACCTTTACTCCTTTCGTTTACCTTTACTCCCTCGTTTACCTTCGCTCCCTTCGTTTACCTTTACTCGCGTCGTTTACCTTCACTCCCTTCGTTTACCTTTACTCGCGTCGTTTACCTTCACTCCTTTCGTTTACCTTTACTCCCTTCGTTTACCATCACTCCCGTCGTTTACCTTTACTCGCGTCGCTTACCTTTACTCCCTTCGTTTACCTCCTCTCCTTTCGTTTACCTTTACTCCCTTCGTTTACCTTTACCTTTACTCCTTTCGTTTATCTTTAGTCCCTTCGTTTACCACCACTCCTTTCGTTTACCCTTACTCCCTTCGTTTACCTTCACTCCCTTCGTTTGCCATCGCTCCTTTCGTTTACCTTTACTCCCTTCGTTTACCATCACTCCCGTCGTTTACCTTTACTCGCGTCGCTTACCTTTACTCCCTTCGTTTACCTCCTCTCCTTTCGTTTACCTTTACTCCCTTCGTTTACCTTTACCTTTACTCCTTTCGTTTATCTTTAGTCCCTTCGTTTACCACCACTCCTTTCGTTTACCCTTACTCCCTTCGTTTACCCTTACTCCCTTCGTTTACCTTCACTCCCTTCGTTTGCCATCGCTCCCGTCGTTTACCTTTACTCCCTTCGTTTACCCTTACTCCCTTCGTTTACCTTTACTCCTTTCGTTTATCTTTAGTCCCTTCGTTTACCACCACTCCTTTCGTTTACCTTTACTCCCTTCGTTTACCCTTACTCCCTTCGTTTACCTTCACTCCCTTCGTTTACCTTCACTCCCTTCGTTTGCCATCGCTCCCGTCGTTTACGTTCACTCGTGTCGTTTACCACTACTCGCGTCGTTTGCCATCACTCCCGTCGTTTACCTTTACTCGCGTCGTTTACCTTTACCCCCGTCGTTTATCTCTATTCCCTTCGTTTACCTTCACTCCCTGTGATGGGATTCTTTGGAATCTGTTGAACGTACGTTGCGTCTGTCAACGGCAACGTGTTCGAATTATCGAATTGAATTTCTGTGATAGCTTTATGAAAAGAAAACAACAAACTTCGACAAGGACGAAGCAAACTAATAAATGAAAAAAATGCAACACTTTGGAACAGAATGAAAGAAAAACAAAGAGAGCACGCGAGTGAAGTCCCAGTTCGAAATATTCTCATCGAGGCTGGTCGACTGGTGCGGGAGAAGTCCACGCAGGTGAAGCGTCGGCGTGAGCCGGGGGTCGTCGCGGTAGGCTGTCGATGAGTGGCACTGCGTCTACACTGGTGGTGCCGGCGAAGAGACGACGAGGTACCGAAGCCGGCACGGTACCAAGGCACCCGAATGGGCAGGGAACACTCGGGACTACGCCCGATCGTGCTGCAGGTAACGATGGAGATGAGGCCCCACGGAGTCGTAGACCTGGCTACGAGGTCCAAGGCCGGCGGTACAGCACTCGGGCCTACACCCGATGGTGCTGTTGGTGGCACTGGCGGCTCGTCAGGTGTTCCGTGGACACAGTCGGGAGCTCGCTGCCAAGCGTAGCCATACACCCCGACTCTTGCCGCCCTCCAGGCACTCGGGACTACTCCTGGTGGGGGAGCATGCGCACGCATTTCCTTAACGCATTCCCTTAACGTTGGCGCGAGCGCTCACCGGCGACGGAAGCGAAAGGGCCGCGCTGGTAGGTGACGGATACGTCCGACACCCCCGGGAAAGCTTCAGGCCTGCGCGTCACGTGATGTGACGTCGACGACGTCACATCGCGCCGGCCTACGTTGGTTGGGCGGCTGCGCCAGCTGCGAGCGCTTGCCGCGCGCGCACTACTCACGCCAGCTAACTCCTCGATCGCCAGGTCCGCACGATTTATCAGGGTAACAAAAAATAACGAATACCATGAATGGCGCAATGCATATTTATTTATCACAAGCACACGCTGTTTGCATAAACATCACAGTGCACACTGTTCTCGACCGAGACAGACGACAGCCAGCAAAAGATACTGCACTTGATGCTGAAAAGTTATCGCACTTATAAGAGGTTGACACTGCGTATCATATCAGAGACAAGATTGTTCTTTTGTCAAAGCAGGCACTGTTCGGGTCTCAATTGAACGAAATAAAAAAAAAACGCATTGAACTGCCAAAACATGCCCAAACTTTGAAACATGAAAAGCTCCCATGTACATAGCAGGTTAGCGGAAAATATACTATTCCTTTATCACAGTAGTAGCGACACATAAAACATCACATTGTGCATTCAACAAAAGTCAAAAAGTCACAATACATAAACACACTTGTGACTAAAGTGTGAACCACAGTATGATAAATAAGTCAGACAAACAAAACTATATGGACTGCTGCATATCATACGAGACAAATGCACAAACAAAAATCGCATTGCACAACAATATAACTGTACAGGGAGTGCCCAAGAAGAGCATAGACAGCTGCGAGGTACCAAACATGGATCATTCAACTGCCACAGCAGGCACTGAGATGGTTCGATCAGAAAATGAACACACGTTGAAATTCCGAGATCACGTAATGAGAGATTTAATAACTATGTACCACCAATAAAAAAAACTAAAAACAAGGCTCACTGCACAAATGACAGAAGTATGACAAGGCAATTAAGTCAGCACTGTGGAATAAAATGGCCTCAGTGCAATTTCACTCAAATAGGGAGAGCAAATCGCCTGGAAAATTAGTTTTCAAGAAATATTTGGGATTTTCTGTTTTTTGCCTTCTGTTCTTTTCCAATGCGTAAAAGGTCATTTCTTTGCCTGCAGAGATTGTTCAGCATTATACTTGCGGCACAGTTTGCAACCAATGAGACAAGGAGATCACACGTGTGCCCATTTTCGCACGTATCTATGTCTTCAAGCCTTGGCAGACAGTCCAGTGTCAATTGCCGAACGACATTTCTTTGGTTCGACCCATGAAGAAACTGGGTAGAGTTGCTTTGCGTCGTAAGCTTTCTAACTACAACCTCTGTGTACATAACTACTGTAATCACAAGGGCAGAGGGAAATTTGAGGCCACCTCGATCCAGTTTTGTGATTAAGGAGTGGCTGTCCTCTTCTGTTTCGGCCTCATTAGCAGTAATGACCAAGTGTCCTTGGCAGCTCTTGCACTTGAGAACTTTGATTGCAGCATGTGCACAGTAGCCACCAACATAACCAATCACTGACATTTGAGCCCTGAGCTGATCGAGGTCAGCATCATGAACTTCAACACTACAAGAGGTGCCCACATCTGTGACGTGTACTTCTTCAATGCCTTTGAGGTCATCACTGCTCATCCTTGGGAGGGCATTCTGAAGACGAATTCTGCCCTCTGTTTCACAAAGCTGACGAACGGATATGTGGTACTGCCCGCCAGCCATCTGTCTGTATTGACCAAAACGACTCTCAAGGGGGTCCGTTTGGACTTTCCCAAGTAGTACGTACTTGAAGTGAAGCTCACTAACACAGTACTTCACCAATGCCAAAAGGGATTGAGCTGAGAGGCGCAGGGCACTCAGTGTCTCCTGGGTAAGTACCCCAGTATCATGCCGATAAAATTCCCACACGTCTAGCCATGTGATGAAAGCACTGAGAAACCTTGCCTTTGGGTCATCTGTATGGTCTGCCATGGGCTCTTCATAAACATTGCGGTGATGGTAGCCTTTATTAGGCGTCTTCACATTTACAATGCTCCACCAGCGAAGAATTACTCTGATGAAATCCGCTGTTGCTGCCGCATGTTGAAAATCGACTTCACCACTGCGAGCGGTCAGGGCTTCGGCTACATGCGGATTAAAAACCTGCAGCACCAGTTTCACATCCTGCCGTTCCAAGTTGCTTGGATTAAGAGCCTTCGATGTCAAGCCATACCCAGACTTTAGGAGTAGACCTGATTCCTCTTTATGCAAATCTCTCAAATGCTTAAATGAGGCAGTCATTTTGCATTCGGGACGAACATCATTTTTCGAAAGCTCGAAGAGTGGGTAAAAAAAGCAAGTTCCAGCATTTTTTTGGTTGAGCCAGTTATTGCGTATGCATTTAAACAAATGCACAGCATCTACCACGTAAGATAATGGTCGAGCTGGGTCTGCCGGATGCGGGTAAACAGGGCTCAGTTTTGGTTTTGGCAGAAACATTTTCATTGCCTTCCTGTTTAGCGAGTTGTTGTCACAGACAACAGCTATGACCCTGTATCCAATCTCTTCTAAGCGCAAGATCACCTTCTTGAGCATGACATGAAGATCATCACCCTGTAAGGTTTTAACAGGAAGAATGTGCGCCACCTCCTTGAACGCACTCAGGAGACTTTGTATCATAAATACGTGCACTGACGTGGCCACTTCATTTGAATTGACTGCTGCACCACATATGTTCCCACCCTTGTAGTCTAAACAAGGCTTGATATGAATCTCGTCAAGCATCAGTGTCACAGTATGCTCATGTGGCTGCAGATGTTTGAATCTCTGGGAAACATACTGAAGAAAAGTGGCATCAGAGGAATCAATTTGAGGGCACATTTGAATAGATGAGCACACATTTCTAATAGTGCTTGGGTGGGGCAAAGTTAGTACACTTGTTCTTCTCAGAAATTTGTACGCATGCGGTGATATTGTATGCAAGATGCATGCAAACACCATCACCTGTGCGCTGTACTGAATACGTTCTGCAGAAAGCAGTAGCAGCTGCTCCTTCATAAACTTTACTGCCTCTTTCTTGTTTTCAGTTATGCTACCTTCTACTTTGTCTAGAAGGGAATGTATTGCAAGTAAAAGGTGGCGACAACTGCAGCGCTCCTCAGAGAGCATGCACAGGTTGTTCAAAATTTCCAACAAGGAACTCACTTTTTGAACTGAGTCTGGTACAACAGCGCTACCTAGGTTCTTGATTGGTGATCCTTGATAGCAGGCAGAGACTTCAAGGTTTTCAAACACTGTCAATGACGCATTCAACCGAGGTTCACGACAGTCGATAATGTTCAAAAACATCGAGCACTCTTCTTTATGGATCACAGTCCACTTTGGCGACACTGATACCTCTTGCAGGCGAGCCCTTAGTTCTTCGAGGGACGAAAAGCGGTCTCTCTGCTGTTCCGCTTCATATGACGCCAGTGATTCCTCGAGAGCACGGGCGAGTTGGGAAGCTTCTTGCCGGCTTCTCTTAGCATCAGGTGTTTCTCTCGAGCTGTGGTCTGGCACTGAAAGGTAGGACGGGCAGCCAGGAAATAACGTTGGCACAGATCCAGGGCGCAACCGCGGTACTGGCAGTGCGACTTCGATAACCCTCCCCGTCCTTGGATCCGTGTACGATGTCGTCCTCTCGATGCATGAAGCGTCGAAATGGTCCGCGCACACCTGCACAAACGAGCAAACGTTTCATGAACACCTGAGAACGAACATTTTAAAAGAACTAAATGCGCCCGTGAGTCAAAAGAAAATCTACATAAGCTTCGGAAGCATTTCAATGAAAGCGCTGCGCGAGTACAGGTAGAAGAAATATGAAAGAAAAACACGGGAGCGTGTGGCCAACGCGCTTTGCGAAGTGCTGCCACCGAGAGCTTACGAGAATGGACGGCAGCAGGCGGTTTTGTGTGAACGCAGAGCAGCCGGTACTCCCTGTTGCGAACAGAACTTTGCGGCCGATTCTCGTAGACTCTTGGCGTCAGTGCTTTGCAAGGCGCGGCAGCTACAGGATTACATATTAAATGCGAAGCATTTCTTAGCGAACTTCGGCGAGTTTGAGCGTATCTATCTATCTATCTATCTATCTATCTATCTATCTATCTATCTATCTATCTATCTATCTATCTAGCCGTCTACGATTTTGTGCTCTCCTGGCCGTTCCGCTAATCGGATGTTTACGAAAATTGGTATGCCACATCATGACTACATGGCGAACATAACTGACAGGTCATAACATGAAAATCATGACATGCATGTCATGAGCGGCATGATTTACATGCCACGGTCTTGGTGCTCTCTTGGCCGTTTCGTTAGTGGGATGTGTAGGAAAATCGGTATGCAACGATATGACTGCATGACGGACATAAATGAGAAGTCATAACATGAAAAGCATAACATGCATGTCATGGGCGGCATGATTTACATGCCAGGCGTTTCGTTAAAGGGATGTATACCAAAATTTCTATGGCACAACACGACAGCATGACGAACGTAAATGACAGGTCATAACATTATCATGACACGCGTGTCATGACCGGCATGATTTACATCTCATGGTCCTGGCGCTATACTGCCGTTTCGTTAATGGTATGTATGGGCTCCGTCTACTGACCAGAGCCGACGTCGGACGGCTCAGTATCGCTGACATTGGCCGCTTCGGTCGCACGTATGAGACGCGCGCGCACGGTGGAAACCAAGGCGACAGCGACGCGCGCGTTTCTTCGCTGCTTTCCGGGCGTGCTGCGAACCAAACGAACGCCCGCGGCGTCGCCCTTTCGAACAGTTTGCCGCAGGTTTGCAGCGCGCGTCTCAAAGCAAATAAAACGAAAGAACGTGGGACGGGCGGTCGATGCTGCTGTAGAGTTGGAGACGCGCATCGCTTTCGCGTATTTTCCTGTCACAGTCTGCCCAATTTGCTTCTCTCCGCCAGGAAATGCATTCTGGCGCTGATGTGGCACATGGAAAACTCAACTGCACGGAGCCTATACGAAAATTGTTTTGGCACAACATGACTGCATAACGATCATAAATGACAGGTCATAACATGGAAATCGTGACATGCGTGTCATTAGCGGCATGATCTACATGCCACTCGTTTCCTTAAAGGGATGTATACCACAATTGCTATGGCACAACACGACTGCAGGACGAGCGTAAATGGCAAGTCATAATGTTAGAAAATCATGACATGCGTGTATGAGCGGCATGGTTTACATGCTACGCTCTTAGTGCTCTTGCGGCCGTTTCGTTAACTTCATATGTACCAAACTCGGTATAGCGAGACAACAGTGCAAATCCATTTTAAGTTCCTTATGCGTGCTTCGCATTCCCTTGATTCCCACTGCACGTGGGATCTGCCAATTTTTTCTTATCATACTGCGTGAATAAGCAACGAGGAGCTAGGAACAAGAGCATCACAAATGCTTACCTTGGTGCACGAAGTAGGAACGAAATCTTTCCTAGGAATGGCGCGTAGCCACTTCTTGAGAGTGTCACCGTCTTTCGGGAAGGAAAAAACTTGTATCTTCTTCCCCGTCTTGTAGTTGCCGTTGCACCCCGGTACACAGCATTTATTCGGCATTGTCGCAGCATCTAAACATCACGAGCGGGAAGCGACAAATGTACAGCAACGTGCCACTGCACCCCACCGGCCACTGAACCAACGGCGCGCTGCGCTCGCTGTCGCTGCGGCTTCCCCAAGTGTCGGCCTGCCGGAACTGACGTCATATTGCTGGGCGCGGGCCTGAAAAGTTTCCCGGGGGTGTCGCTTCAGGTCACCTTTGCTGCTGTCGATGTCGCGATGTACGGCGTCTAGCGCTCGATTGCGCATGCGAACTTCAATATTCATTTAAATTATCTTCGGAGCTGTGTTCGCCATTGAGATTTGGTAGATGACGTCTGTATGTCCACGAAAATTGATCTCGCAGGCTATCTTAGCAGCGAAATTTTGGTGTCAGTGCCCCTTTAAAGGGCCCCTAAACCACCCCCGACATTTTTTTTTTTTAACATTTCAAGCTAACACGCGCATCAAGTTGAAAATGCCGTCACGATGAACGATGTCAAATGCGGCAGCGCTACGCGTCGCGGCCGCGCCACAAACTCAAAAAACATTCCCGTGCGCCTCGCCGGCCATTTCCGGCATGCCAAAGTTAGCCGTGACGACATTGTGGTTTTTGGTGACGTCAGAAGAGTCCGAGCTACGCTGATTGGTCGAAGGAGAACGTCGACTTCCGGTTAGTCTGCTGCAAATGCACGCGCTCCCTGCCTGTTTGTTTTCCTCGTTGTGTGGTGTTCGCGTGTGCATTCGCAAATGCACTACGCTACGCAAGTGCAAGTGAGGTACAGCCGACTAGAAACCGCAGCAACTGTCAGAACACGACGGACAGCGCTAACAGAGAGCGTTGGCACAGCACTAACAGAACACTTGCGCGAACGCGAGAGCCCGGCGGAGGCGCGTCATCGGCGATGTATGTCACGTGACATTCGGAGGAGCGCTCGGCGAGGAGGTGGCACCGGGAAGCGGCAACGCCACCTAGAAAAGCGGCCGGAGGGCGCAGGAGAGAGCGAAACAAGCAAGCGCCGCGTTTTGAATGATCAAACGCGTGTAACTCGGCTATTTCGGCACCGTTTCGAAAAATTCTTGCGGCTACGTGTTTGTTGCGGACACCGGCATAAAAGCAACACCACAACTAAATTTCGACCTCTTGGTGGTTTAGGGGCCCTTTAATGTCAAGGTCATGAAGAGCGATTGGGTAGTTGAGTACATGTCATCGCACCACTCGCTGCAACACGTATCACACTACGACCGAAAGCAACAGCCAACTACCATTCACGGCACATGCATTGATCACGTCTTCACCAATTTCAAGTTCCACCCACTGCTCCAAGATCCCCTCACGGTTCACTTCACCGACCACAAAGCCATCCTCATCAAAGCAAAGTGCACACCTAAGTA
>JABSTT010006257.1:0-14448 GCA_013339685.2 Hyalomma asiaticum | reverse complement strand
CCCTGCCATAATAAAGTCCATGTGACAAAAAAGTAGCCCCATTATAACTAGTACTCAACTATAGAAACACACTTCTAGCACTCTTCAAGTCAATACTATTATCAATCTACTGCATTATAACCAGCAATATGTAATGTCCTCATCCATGATATCTATGTTCTACTGTACATGTGCCAATTACTAATTCTGCAACGTCATGAAGTAATCTCAATTGAAACTTGCCTTAGATGAGAGTCAAGCTGCTGCCATAGACGTTTTTACACTCTCAAGACAGTTCCATGATTTAGGGTGCCTTTCTGCCGCACAACAACAATTATCATGTGGTTTGCTTGTGTTTCCTCTCTCAAAAACTGCACTCAATACTTTCCTATAGAAATGCATTGTCATGCCAACAGCATGCACACCATTCCTGACAAGGAATTACAGGGCATGCAGCATTAAACAAGAAAGATGAGAAGGTGATGGTTATTGTTGCATTACAGAAACATACCTTTTAAAGTTCAACTTGTTTTTGGGTATATCAGTCTTCAGTACAAAAGCAAGCAAAGAAAGTTGGGGGTGTATTTGGAACTTTTAATAGTTATTGAATAGTATTTGCTGTTCAATACAATCTGCATGGGACGTTTCATATTCGAGCCATTCAAAGTTTTTAATTACGGTGTAAAATACGCTGTGTGTCAAAACAAGAGGTCCATATCTGCATGTGGTACACTTTGCTGCACAGCTCTTTTGTATTGCAGTAAAGTTCACACTAGCACACTGCAGTGAAGCGAACACTTGCGTACTGCTGCAAAGCTAACAAATGTGCACTGTGGTGAAGTTAACTCATACATGTCCACATTTCTCTGTTGGACTGTTCTTTAGAACCTGATTTTTCATTTTTCTAAAAATGACATAGTAGAAGTACACTATGTCATCTTTTGGCCACTAGCGGTAGACCTTGTATGTAATTTAAAATGGAATTACAATCTGAAAAATATTTTACTTGATTTACACTCAAAGGTTATTCAAATATTTGCTTTGCACTCGAAGTTTCGTAATTTGCACAGCTCTAAAGAATGTGCTTCGTAATGCCCGTCTTATGTGCAAAAAGCTAGTGACAGGTACACTGGTGACTCACCTTTCCTCTGCCAAGCTCGTACACACAGACATCAACAGCAACGCTGCCACCTCGGGAGGCGTCCTCTTCGACAATCAGGAGCTTGTTCGACTGATACTGACTGGTTGGAGAGGGCAGAAATTTCCTAAATTAGAGTCTGACTTGCAGCCTCGAACAAATGCTGCTAGGTTAGAGCTTTGGTGCTACGGGAACAACAGTAAGGGTGAAATACTCACCTGAACGACACCAAAACTGGGACTTTGTCAATTCTCCCATAAGTTAGAAGCTCAATGTTGGGCCTGGAAGTGATGGAAAGGAAAGCGCTGAGCTGTGGTTGCAGCGACACTCAAAGCCTCCCATTATAAAAGTGCGTCTGACAGTATACCAGCACCACCCTGGTGGGAATAGAATCATCAGCGTTCCACCAAAAAAAAGTGATGAGAAGGTTCGTCACTATGGAGCAGTGCACAAGAAAGGCCAGAAATAAGCATCTGCTAGATATTAGCACACATAAAAATGTAAGAAATAAATAAAAACCCTGAGAGAGTTTAAATATATTTTGATAAATTTCTCAAAAACATCTTTTGAAAGCAGAAATTCAGAAGGTGCTCCTGGAACAAAATAATATCCATCTCCTTGTGCTACTGGCACCCATTAAAAACATGTAACAAGATGGTACCAAAAAAATATGACAGGAAAACGGGCACTCACCCATTCAGAGCGTAGACAACCATGTTTGACCTCTCACGATTGGACGTCGATGGCATCCAAGGCCACACTTCTCCATCACCCACTGACCACCAGTTCAAAACCTACACATGGCATAAAAGTGCTCATTCTTCATACAGCGTCTGCATAAGGTTCGAGACAGCTCAGCAAAACCCCGGTTTGAAACAGAAGGAAATTCTCTAACATTGTGTTATATTTAAACGATAGTGGTATATTGAGACTTTGATTTGTATAAAAGGATACAAGTAGAACACAATGTCTCTTTTAGACTGACGAAGCGTTCCTTGACAAATCTATTTCGATTTTCCACTTGGCAGAAAAGGCTCATTATAAAGAGAGGTTATGAATTTCACACTTTCCTTTTGTGAATTTATGGTTACAACATAGTGACAGCATACCAGCGTTACAAGAGCCATCAATTGATTACACCATGCTAAAGGCGAGTGCAATGCAAGTAAACGAATAGAAATTTGCTATGTTGGTGTTTGTTTCCTTTAAAGTGTAATGCAGTCCTTTATTCACTACTTATTAAATCCTCTACCAGCATCACTAGCAATCAATTAAATCACTAGCAGCATCACATAGGTGCTTGCATTCTACGATACTCAGGAACGTACTTCCTACGTGGACGCACTGCATAACAATGAGAGAATGAAGCAAGAAAAGGTGTATGCAGTATCATGCGTCTAGAGGGGAACTGTTTACGACACTGAGATACCGTTCAAATTGACAGAAATTACAGACTAGCATGCATACCTCTACTTTGAAAATGTGGAATCTTTCCTTGTGAGTTTTTTCCACTGAAGATAACAAATAATCTATAGATGCAAAAATGAAGTCCAAGTGACATAGGGCGTAGCTACCGTATATCCAACAATTTTTTGTAAGCATACATTAGTAACACTTTAACGGCAGTACATTTTTCATTTACTTCAACACAAACAGATAATTTGTTACCTATATCCATATTCACTGCATCAAAGTTCGATTGCAGCATACAAGCACATCATGGACATCATTAACTGTCACTTATCACCAAGTTCCAACATGCCGTGCTACTTGAGATGCTGAACCCTTTTCAGTATTTATTTTGCTATAGCCGGGTATGCCTGCAAATGATTTCACAGAAGAACTGAACAGTGAAAGTGGTTTTCTAAACTTACCAACAGTATGCCCCACATACTTTGTAATATCTCTTCATGTTGAAATGCTCATTTTTAAATGAAAAAGAGTTACAAACTTGCTAAAAGGCATCATGCTAAGAGTTATCAGTCCAAGACTGTCTAGCCCATCCTTCCTTAAAGGGGCCCTGCGACACTTTTTCAACTGCCGTCTGCAGTACTGCAGTGTGTGTAGGATCGAATGCTGAGATGAACGCAAAAAGAATTATGCAAATCGGTGGTCTAGAACTGGAGTTATTAGCCTTCGAAGTTCAAAACACGAGCAGACAGCATGAAACCAACATTCCCTTTCGTATTTCGCTCTCCCGCTGACGTCGGTGGAGGCGTCCAATAGAAACGCGCGTCTTATAGAGCGACACCGGAAGACGCCAGGAGCAGAGCGTGCGCGCGCAGATAGCATCCGGCCGTCAACACACCTGGTGTCGTTTTGCAAGTAATGGCAGATACTTTCTCTCTATCTTACGAAGCATAAAAACTATTTTAGTACATTTAGGTACTGAATAGCGTGATCAAACAGACACCACACGTGTGTAACAAGCACCTTGGAGCGTCAAGCCAATCAGAACGCCCAGCCTGGCCCCTCCTATGTCGTCACTCTATGTCACTTCCTGTAACAAAAATCTCCGTTATGTGTCGCCTCAGTTCAAACAGAAGGCGATTTTGGGCGGTTTGTTCGCTGAAATAAAATTATAACCACTCTGCTTTCGGCGTTTCTACTCTCGCTGCGACATCCCCGCGTGCAACAGTTCTAGAATCAGTGATAAAAACGGCCTACTCAGTTTGTGTCGCAGGGCCCCTTTAAGAGGCTGCTGCTATGACAGCAGTGTTTTGTGTAACACACATCCTTAAATTTTTACATACAATGACTTTGTTGAGTCGTTAGTGAAGCTTGCAAACTTGGTACATTTGGTACCTCTGGTACAACCGATGCACCTTTGGTATGTTCTTTTGGAATGCATGCACGCCTCACTAGTGATTGCCATAATTTCATTACATACCCTTACATTTCTCACTCTATTGTGGCCATTCTTAGACCATTTTACAGAGACAGCATGTTAGCCACCTGTAATCCACAGCTTCATTAGCACTTGCTAAAACTACGTGGGTGCTCGCATTCATACTTGCCCCATGCTCCACAAAAAAGCATGCATCAGTGAGGGACGATAGTATTGACATGGTATTCAGGCTCTCCTGTCTTTTCGTGGCACTGAAGGCTTGGCTCATACCTTTTTTTATTATTATTATTATTAATTGGCTTCTCCCGCAAAACTGCATTTATGAGCTATGCCCACAATTTTTCAGTTTGTTTTTATTATAAAAAGCCATGCGAGTAGCCTTACCCAGTCCTTCAGTGAATTGAGACTCAGCTTCCGTTCGAGTCGTCGGCCGGGCAATCCCAGGATGTCAAACGTGACCAGCTTGGCGTCGACAGAAGAGAGCTTGCGCACGCCATCTGTTCCGACCAGTGGCTTCCCGAAACAGGCGTAAGTCATCTTGGGCTCGTAGTACGAGATCAGCAGGCTGTGGTTTTCCATAATCGCTGAAAAGGACAACATGCTCAGGTGCTTGCATGACTTCCATTGGGCAAAACACAGATTCTACTTTTTTTTACAGAGAGTCTGCTACATGTCTAGATCACGAAGTGTTCCCCCTAAGAATAAGATCAGTGTACAACAGGTGACAAAGCGGTAACTGAGAAGAAAGAGGAGAAGGGAGTTGAAGAGTAAAACGGTAGAATATGTGCCAAGTTATGCTTGTCTTATACATCTGCAAATGACAAGAATATGAAAGGCAAGATGACCAGGAGTATGTGCACATTAACTCTTGCAACTAGACAGAGCTCTCTATGTATATGAGGTGCTACTTGATAAATAAAAATCCACTTATAGTGCTCCTCCTGTGTGTTCTTTACTGTCCCATCCATGTGTAAAAGTAGCGCTGAATATTTCATGCAACAAAGATCGACTAGCCCTGCAACAGCTTTATTAAGCAAACCTCATACAAATGGTAGGGGAAGAGAAAGGTAAGACCATGTCACATTCCACGGACTCGTTCATATAGTTCTGTGATGTACATTTGTAACATACTTCATGGAGAAGCAATGCAATGTAACTTAATTGACTACCATTGTTCATGCTCTAACAAGTGATTTGAACAAAACCAAGCAAGAAAGAACTACATCTACATTTCATGCAGTGAGGGGTGTCAGAACTCCCTCTAATCAAATGATACACTCAACGGTGACACACAGTACAGACTTGGCAGTTGTAAAATTGTGTTAATAAAATTACAGTAATTAAATTACTTTTTAGCATAATGAGTTATTGTGGTGAAAAATTGCAGCGGAAAGAACACGAATTTTATTCCGAAGGACGCACTCCACCGAGCAAACTACCTAACGTTAAGGCAAATGGTACACTTTGTGAGAGGGTGTCCATATTGCAGTAAGGGTTGACCTGAAAATGCAAATGTGGCACCATGCTTGTAAAAGACCTCTTGCATAAGCAACAGAAACTGCTTCCTGGAGTGCGTCTCTTAGAAACTGGTTCATACGCACACTCTGCACTATCCAATCTCCACATCGCAATCAATCGGCATATTCAAAAAAGATCTGAAAACTTTTCTCGCATCCATTCCATAATCTGGATAGTTTTGGTCACCTCTATTACTCCCGTCCCCTTTCATGCCTTCTCACAAACTACTGTTGACGAAGCATCGCATCATTATGCTACATTGCTGAAATTACATTTCGCTGTATTGTTTTCTTTTTGTCACTTATTTTTTACTATCTTTCACCACGTAATTATCTGAAAACTGTCTAGAAGAGTTCAATTACCCTTATTTTTTATGTTATCTAATATCGGTTTTTGTTGCTGCTTTCTGCTATTGTTTGTCTTAAGTAGGACTCTTTTTTTTTTTTTTGCCTGCAATGTATTTTATTGCTTGTTTTCTGTACCACTGTTTACTGGATCAACTAATTTTTTCTATGTTCACTACTGTAGGAGGTCCTGATTCAGTCTCTGACTATGGGACCTCCTTTCATATAGACATATTTTTTAATTAATTTGATGACTAAATAAAAGCATTTCTGATTCTGATAGCTTCAAACCCACACTGTGTAAGCCACACAGTGATTTAATTGATTTCTGGGGTCTTAAGTCCCAAAACCACCCTATTATTATGAGAGACGCTGTAGTGGAGGGCTCTAGGAATTTCGACAACCTGGGGTCCTTTTACGTGTGCTGAGCATGCGCTGAGCACATGGGCCTCAAAATTTCGCCTCCATCGAAATGCCACCGTCGCAGGCAAGATTTGATCCTGCGACCATCGTATCAGCGTCCGAGTGCTGTAGCCACTAGACCACCGTGGTGGGGCTAGCCCACACAGTGGTCTTGTAGTCCAGAACAGTATACAGGCCAACCTACAGGCTGCGTGGATAGACTGCTAAGAGTTTGGCTTTTCAGTAAAGTCTACACACTGCAAATTTTGTGTCGTCAGTTGTGCACTTGCAAAGGTCTGAAACTGTTTTCGAAGAGCATAAGCTACAAAGCAAAACCCAAGACTATAATGAAGACAAATATAAGTGCCCCACCATCAGTCACATGTTCCGAAGCAAGTCGGCCAATAAGGTAGCGGTCAACGCTGACTCTACGCAGCTTGCATGTGTCAGGGTCAACTTGCACGAAGACGCAGACACCACTTTGAAAGAAAAACTGGAATGAACAGAAACAATGTTCATAAGTTCATTACACCAACTCGTAAGCGCAGGAAATCATTTCGATGTATTAACAATAAAATGAGTCCAGCAATTAACACAAAGAAACGACAAACCACCATAGCAAAACTAGAATGGGCACCTACCTGCAATAGCCCAGATGTAATCCATCTCGCGCTGATGCACTTTTGGGCATTCATAATGTCCTGCAAAATTTAATATTTTCACATTGCCATATAAAGCTACTGAACACACATCCGATGAAAACTTGTCTAGAATTTTGATTGTATACCAGCACAACAAACCAGAGACATGGAGGACAAATGTTCATTGTACTGACATTCGATAACAATGCGTTGTCAACTTGTTTAAGCTGCCATCTTATCGAAGCTCACTTACCAATCAAATGTGATAAACAGAAATATTATTCCCAATGAAAACGTTAACATGTTCTCATGTGCCAGACACCTCGGCTCATTAAACAAACATGACTTTGCCACTGGAATACAGTCGCAAGAAATATTGGTATAGAGTCAAATCCTGGTATAACAGATACGAGTATGACAAATCATTGGTCACATCAAAGAAAATGAGGAACAACACTGCAATTAATTACAACAGAGTTATGTCTGTAACAAATTATCATGCATAACAAAGCCTCTCTGATGTCTGGTAGATTCTGTTATGAATAAGGCTTAAGCATGTGTTCATTTCACAAGCTGCCCAGCCTTCTTTGCATCAGACCAAACTTGACACCAAGACTAATATCCAAATTAAATAATCACAGCAATATTTAACTGAAAATCTAGCAAGAATACACTTAAAAAGTCGCACGCCGTAAAATTCTGCATCTTGTACAATATTTAAAGCAACCACACTGTCACTGAAAAAAGGTCTAAGTGACAAATATTGTGTGAAATACTGCTGGACGTTAGCTAATAAAGCAAGAAAAAGTGAATTGCCTCTAATATAAAACAAAATGCTGTGCCATCTATCCAGCCGTGCTCTAAAATTATCTTAACCTCGTTAAGGAGCAGTGCAATCTTTGGCTAATGACATTTAATCCCAGCTAATGCAAAATGATTTAACCTCTTCAAGGAGTAGTGTGATCTTTGGCTAATTACATTTAATCCTATCCAATGCAAACTCATTTCATTTCAACATCAGCACATTCCTTTGTTTTTTTCGTGCATAATCACTAACAACACTTTGAGAAAGTTCAATTGTATGAACACTTAGGCATCACCTTATCCTACGCTCTCTCTTGGCAAAGCACACGTCACCAACCTCATATCATCAGCGAACATCTCCTAGTTTTGTACGGCGGCATTTACGTCATGCCCCAAACGGCATAAAACTTCTTGCGCAAAAATCCCCCATCAGGTCTGGACTACAATATGCGGCATCCACCTGGAGCCCGCACCTGATTGCTTGGTGAACGAATTAAAATCTGTGTGAAATCGTACCATTCATTCATTCTTTGTACTCACATGACGCAAGCATATCACCCCTCAAATGTAAAACCAGACCTCAAGATCCTTCAGTGCATCACCATAGTACCAGCTCGCTTCAGAAATTTGCATACTGGAATGGCCTTCCTCAGCAACACTGCGGCCATCATGTACGTGTCCAACTTTTCTCCGGAATATCATTGCACACTGTTCCGCAGGAAAACTCTTCCTTTGTAACCTTTATTTGTTGGCCCATCCCGTATGTAGTATGCCCATTTCAGGTCCCTAAGGTAAAAAAGTGAAGTGAAGCGAAACCAGCACATAAAACACTGCTTCTGTCCACTTTTAAGAGACACATACGTGGAATGTGAAATGGTATTACTAAACTATTATTATTACTAAAATGAGGGAAGCAAAACTGTTAAACAGGCCCCAAGTTCCACCACTAGATATGCGGAACATGAAATTTGGATAGCACGTGCTTCAGACTACAGAAAAGTTTGCCAATAAATAAGGTATACTACATACATGTCAAATAAACCCAGGAATTCAACTAGCAAGTTTCGGACTTTTTAGAGATAAAGATGCCCCATCATACAAAGCTACATTATACAGTGCAATGTTGCACTAGATAGCTGCACTGTCTCTTGCACTTCTTTCTACTCGTCTTTCTCTCCCCAAACTCCCTCCCCACGCAGAGTAGCATGTCAGGGATATTTCAACGCCGGCTAAATTCTCTGGCTTTCAATAAAGAGCTCTCTCTCTCTAGATAGTAGCTGCAGGTACACGGGGTACGCACTGAACCTCGATCCATGAGGCAGCGACACCGTCACCAGGCAGTTGCGCATTTTCAGGTCCATCTGTACGTGCTGTTCACGCGTCGACATGCATCGTAGGAGGCGTTTCGGGCATCTCTGTCCTCCAAGCCATTGTATGGAGCTCACACACGGCACATGTGGCAAGCGTGTGGACCCGCAAAATGGCGAATGCCACTAGCCATCCCGACAGATGATCTCATGTACACACTCCTCATAGACATAAAATTTACTGTCATCTCAGAAGTATCTGAGATGGCAGCTTTCAGTCAAACAACCTGCTGCCATTACAGCTCAGGGCCAGAACTGCTGACGTTTGCGACTTCTTTGCCATAGCCTACCTCAAACTCCCAGATGCACTCTCGCAGTTTCTCCGGTCGCTTGTTGGACGGAGTCCACATGATGCCCTTGGCTGTGAATCAAAAAAAGAAAAAAGAAAGAAAAGGAAATGAGTTGTTATATTGAAAAGAGGCGAACTTGGCCTGAGGAATGCAGTATCCTGCAAGCACAGGTATATGTAAGACAGGTATAGACCTTAAGATGGACATACATACCCTTTGCGTATGCCTCCTTTGCGTCAATGTACAGCTCTTCTGCATCTGTAGAAAATTAAGGTGCGTTAATTGGTATGAAGTACAATGCCAGCACTTGTCAAATGTGATTCACTGTTTTGTGTTATGTCATAGGCAAGCAGCCCATATATATTCCATTGTCTGCAGGATAAAGCTGTTCTGCATCACTCTGCCTCCAGCTGCAAAGTCTTTTCAGTACTCAGGAACCCTAAGTGCAAACAAGTAACTCATTCGGGAAGAGGGTGAACAGCTTTGCTTACCCACATCACCTTTGTCGTAAAGCTTGAAGCAGCCCAGATCACTACCTAGAAACGTGACATAACCAACAAAATGAAGATAATCAGCAAGGGAACAGCCAACTCTGCGCGAAGTACATCGTGAGAAGGTTGGAAATACCTTTGACATCAACGTCATCTTTCATGGTCCAAAACTGCAGCTCGCACAGCAGTGATACCATCTTGAACTGTGTAGCTGATTTGACAAGAGTCAGGGAATCAATGGTTCAGGTTAAACTAAAGCTTCACACACACACACACACACACACACACACACACACACACACGCGCGCATTCGTTCAAGAACGTGCAAGTACAGCTTAATTATAGAGTCGTTAATGCGCACTGGTTCTTGAAGGCACACAATCACGGCTGGGTTATCAATTAAACCAGAACAACACAACATTCCGAAACTGGACAAAAAAAGAGAGAAAGCATAACTCACCGTTGTGCCAACAACACAACTACGGCACGGAACAGTAATACTACGGACAGAGTCGCATCTGAACTTTGTCAATGTCTAAAACGCGGTGACCGAAAGCTTCTTCGATCTCCCCGCGCACAACAAACTTTGAACCGCTTCGAACTTTGCGTTGGAACTGAAAACATGCATAGTGGAACCACTCTAAAAACATTGCGCCCCTTCGTGAATTTTCTTAACATAACCACTACAAATTCAATAGCGCTACAATCGTAAGCGATAAACTATAGGTTTAGAACGTGGCGGTTATGACGTCTAAGGTTGCTGCAAAGCATTATAGTAAGAAACTCTATGCTGCAAAGCTTGTTTTATAGCGCACAAAAGTATAGCCTCTGAGATCTGTAACTAAAACTGAGGGTAAATTGTTTTAAAACAAATAGGTTTGACACCATTTAACTAAATTATTTGGCTCTTTTCAATTTAATTTTTAATTTGCCCTAAAATATTTTTAGGAAGCTTTATTTTTTGCAATTGTACTCCTTTGTCTAGTTCGGGTTTCAGTGCGCGACGCGACTCGAAACTTTGCCGACTTCGCGCGCACCGTAGCATGTGTACGGGCGCAGCTGGGAAGTTGTAAACAATCGTGATGTGAAAAGCTGCGATCGCACATTTCTGATAGAAGGCGGCATGTAGTAGGTTTACCGCATAATCTGCGGCTGCTGCGGCTATGACGATGTCGCAGCACTTGTGTCCAACCGCTGTCATCGGTTCGGCAGCGCTCGTCGCCGTGGCCGCAGTGTTTTTGACGTTGTCCTACCGTATCGGCGTGCCCATCGATGGCTTGGAAAACTGTTACGTGTTTATTGATCGCCTGAAGAAGGCGGAGTTCTCTTTCGTGTACGCGAACGTCGGTTCGCTACTCGCTTCGATAGGTTTCGGCCGAGAGAGCGGTAGATGGGAAGGCCGAAACGTCACGATACGATGCTCATTCCGAGGTATTGACGTGAGTTCGCTGACGAAAAACGTCGCCGAAGAGGTGTTGTCTGTGAGTGCCACCGCCCTTGTAGCACACATCGGTCTTGTAGAAACATTTTCGAGATCGTTACCTGTCTCACCGCAACATGCTTTGCCGCGTTGACAAACTTTTCACCCCATAACTTTCATCGATGCTCCTGAGGCATGATTCGATACGGCAGTTTAGAAGCGTATTTCAAAGCTTACGATGGTGAAACTTTGGTCGTTCTGTCTGTCGTTGGCGACTTTTGTTCGAGTGACTTATGCGGAAACCGACTTCTTCGAAGGAGCATCACAGTGCGCACACCTGAGAAGACTGCTAGAGAAACATTAAGTAGAGATGGTTTCATTGCTGGAGTAGAGACCACAGGCTTGTGCATTCACGAGGGTGTTACAGGAGACACTGTACACATGGAATTTAGCGCATTGCACTAAAGCTTAATTCAAATAGCTTGCTTAAGGGCAGACACACCCTAACCTTTCGCTACAGCAGCAACGTGCTCAAATCTATGCAAGATTCTAAAGAAGGTAGGGGGTAGGGGGGACAAGTCCCGTATGCAAGTATTGTTATACACACTGATTAATCCCTCTCAACTTGGCTTCAGAACAAGTTTGTAACGTATGCGCCACACAATTACCTGAATTCCATGGCACCGTCATTCACTGTACAGATGAACGGCTTTGTCGGACATGTATATCGTCGATTTCAGGAAGGCATTTGTCACAGTATCATATTATCTGCTTGGAGGCACGTTGAGTACAACTCTGCTGTGCTGTAGCCTTGTAGTGCTCGTATTCAGAGCATTAATTGTTTCTCCACTGGCATCTTTGTACTGTTGATAAGACTAGCTTGACTCACCACTTCTTGCATTAAAACATAAGTTTGCATGTTTTGTCATTCCCTGCCTTTAATTGGCACACTCACCTTGCCCGCCCAGTGCGTCACGTATCAGGGTTGGCTATGTGACTTTCATCTATGCACTACGTAATCACTTACATTTCAGCGATCCTTCTTCATCCAGATAGATTGAGTGGAAGAATCTTACAGTCCCCATGTGGATTCCACTACAGCTGCCCTCTTCCAAAAGGAAAAGGTTGTCATCCTCCCATGTTTAGCACAAAGCTAAAAAACGAACCCTTGTACAGGTTTTTTGAAGGAACTGCAGTTTAAGGAGGAGGATATAACTTTTATTATATAGTCCGGCGTTGTTTTGTTTTGCCGCAGTTGTATATGCTGGCTGATGCAGTTATTTAAGCACAAGACTGGTGCATGTCATACTTGATATTGTACCTCTGAGAATGCACATCACTTATTTTTATGACTTAGCCACGCACCAGCGGAAGTTTCTTGTGACTGAATTTTTTTTACACTTGTCGCAGGACCTCAGCAGCAACCTTCGTGCTCTCCTGTCGTGGAACGAACCACAACAGCCCGTAAAAACATTACCACTGTCCAGATTTACAGCATTTCTGCCACCTCGCAGCAACGTTCAAGGTAATCCTTGGTGGCTGGTGGAAGCACACGGCTCGAGGAACTCTGACGGACATGTGGAAGCCGACGTCTACGAACCACCAATGTCTGGCACACCAACCGAAGCCCTGCTTGGGGAACTATTTGGGATGTTTCACCAAAATGTCTTTCTTATCACAAGAGCGTCACCTGCCGGGACAGCGGCTGTCGTTACGAGAAGCGTAAACGGGACACTGGACATCCTGTTCAGGTTGGTGCGCATCTCTCCTCAACACTTATGCTTGTTGTTTCCTAAAAGGAACAGAAAAAAAAAGTTACACGGAATGTGAGTGTCAGGCTATGGGCTTCACTTGTTTGGGCCACGACATGTTAAAACAACAGTATGCTGTTTCTGCATCAAAAATGTGCAATTCATATAATTTCTAATATACATTAATCATACCTCTAAACTGTTTAAAAAGATTATGCTTGTATTACGAGTGAATCAATGTGCAAATGTAGGCATTGTAGTTTCAGTTAACTCAGTGTGTGTAGTAAAGGCAACACTTTAATGGACCTTTCTGAGCGGGAATTGTTGCTGTTTATAATACTAGAAACTGAGCAATTGTGAAAGGATTTGAACTAGCTGTAAAAATAAAGTGCTCAATTTTCGTTTGCCTTCATCGTGAAATGAATTTCAGGAAAGAAGAAAAACTATGTAACTATGGCAACTTCAAGTGAATGCTGTGATACGTTTCTATAAGTGCATGTTCTCCCCCTTGTGTGGAGCACAGACAGCAAAAGCATGAACGTTTTCTTTTTGTGCTTCACACTTACATATGAGTGCCTTGTACATCTCACCGTTCTGTAGTTTTGTTTACTAAGCATGAATACTGCTTAGGCACATGTTATTTCATCTGCTTCTGAGCATTTTTAAATTATATTTAACTGCTTAGTAAAATTTTTATATATAAGCCTGTTTGGGGGGTGCAAGCCGTTCTCAAGTTGCATTACCTTATTTGTTTTTCTTTTTTTTTGTACACCTGACATGAAGATATTGATGTAAAATAAGATGATTGAATTGAATTAAAACGCAGCCGTGACATGATGATGCATCTCTAAATCATTCAAGTGATGCCTTTTTTTTTTCTTGAGATGAATTTCTAGCCATCAACGAAAAACCTTCGAGCCTCTTTTCAAGGCATTCCTTCCGTATTGTGTCGCATATCCAAGGTGTAAAACATCAGCCAATGCACTGCTGCAGATACTTTTGCACTGTGAAGATACTATAAGTGGATTGTACCATATTGTTTACTATAAGTGGATCGTACCACATTGTTTGAAGGCAGTGATTGAGAACTACATGTAGGATCTATGTGCCGGCAGGTCCCATGTCGAGTTCCAGATCAGCATGCCGCCGCGGCGACCACTTTGGTTCACGCCCGCTCAGTTCCAAGGACGAGTGGTCATCAGTGATGATGGCTTTGCGCTGCATTACTTTGAAGCTCACGTTCCTACTGACCGGCAGCTCAACGTTGGTATGTGTGGCCTTGTTCTTGTTTTGTTGTTTTTTAATATGAGTTTTTACATTGTTTGCTATATCCAAGAATTCATCTTAACAGGGTTTGTTTAACAAGAGTTTACGGTGTTTGCTTTTAAAACTTATTGAAGAAGGCAAGGAGTGTTTGCAGTTATAGAAAGCGACTTTTGGTTCTGTCAGTAATGT
>JABSTT010006256.1:0-13066 GCA_013339685.2 Hyalomma asiaticum | reverse complement strand
GCGCTGCAAAATGGTCGACCAGCTAGCCTACAAGATCGCCTTGTTGAACTATGCTCACTCGCAAAAGCTCATCGGAAGTGTCGAGCTGTAAGTATTCAGGGAAATGAACACTTCTGTCCTTCTGTGGAATGAACGAGCAGTAAACACGCCGAAGAAGCAAATAAAACGTCGACCATGCTTAAGACAAATCTCTAGAGGAATGACATTGGAAATAAAGCGCTTTTAACTAAAATACCTTTGCAAGACCACTTTTAGAAAACGCGAGAGCGGTTTATGGTCCCCGTTCGAAAGTCAGTATTCCTCAACTTGGGCAGATGCCGCAGGAGTCAAACAGTTTCATTTACAATTAGTGCATCCCGAAGACATCACCTTACGACAGCTCTTTAAACACGGAACTTCGAGACGTACGTTAATGCAGCGCCCCGTCTGGCCAATATAGCACCCGCCGCATGACAATGGCATCCGATGAACGACCCCCGTACTACAGGGAACGACCGCTGGCCTATGGTTTACGCCACACGTGCTAGCATTTCTTTGGAGCCGAAAACAGAACTTCGACGCCTAAAAGAGCACGAAAAAAAAAAAAATAAACCGCAAGGCTGACAAACTATCTCACATAGGCAAGCACTGTAGTGAATGTTGCTGTGAACCTCATCTTGATAAGTGCACGTTCATTCATCGTCATGGGCATTCGCGCGTTCGTGAAATTGTGGAATCATTCAATATTCATAAAGAAAAATAACTGTGCATTAGCCACCCATCTGTCTCCTTATCAGAAAAGGAGCTAACTTTGTTACACGATTCGCATACTGATTAGTAGAGACCGGAACTTCAGGCAAAATGCCTATTTTTTCCTGGAGTCCGTTTCGAGCCTATTTGACATATAAGCACGAACTAAGGGAAGGGAAACCTTTTAATCAAACATTTATTGTGCCTATAAGTGCCTATTTCGAGCTTCGTGCCTATATCAGCTTTTCAGCGCCTAAAAATGCCTTTTCGCGTTCGTCGAGTACACGTTTTAATTAAATGAGCTGTTCATACGGAGGAAAACAAGAAGCACTTAGTGTGGCGATATTAACTTCAACAGTCGCATAGCGCGCTAGTTATGTTTCTTTTTTTTCGTTCACGTTTTTAGCTCCTGTCAAGGCGCGATTACAGTGCGGCTTAGGGTAGACGCGCGCATGCGCTTCGTCACGTCGGCGAAAACAGACCATATCGACGCACTGCCACAGCCAACGCATAACTGGACTCGGCCGATGTGCTCCGACGCATGTGACGCTCGCCAACGCGCCGATAACGTCGGACTATCAACGCGCCTTTACGTGAGCGGGGCTAGAGTGTATCCCAGCGAGGTAAAGCGAGGCTAACCTAGCGCTAGTGGGCCCCCCTAAAAGATCTCCGTCGCTTGGTTCGAGAAGCACGGCGGTTGCGTGAGCGAGGCTAGAGTGTACTCTAGCGAGGGGAAGCGAGGCTAGGCTAGCGCTAGTGTTCCCTTCCTCTCCCCCTTAAAGATCTCCGTCGCTTGGTTCGAGAGTAGTGCACCTCGGCGGTTGCGTGAGGGAGGCTAGAGCCTACTCTAGCAAGTCAAAGCTAAGCTACGCTTGCGCTGCAGCCTACAGCCTACGCGTCAGTTTCGGTGGCATTTGTGTTCTTCATAACGGCACCTGTCGGTAGTCTGCCGAGCAATGCCGAAGAAAAAGACGCCGAAAAGTGTCCTTTTCAGGCAATGGACCAGTGGATTGCAGTGCTACTCCGTCGATGGAGAAACGGTATTTTGCCATCCATGTGGAAAGCAGGTGAGAAGACATTGCAAAGGTCGCGTTTGACATCCACTCTGACACACGCATTGGCATAAAGCTCCCAACATTGCTTACGCAACTGCCAATTCGAATAACCCCTGAACCTGCGCAAATAAGATGCATTTTTTGGTGGCATTAACAGCTTTGCAGCGGACGAGAGCATCACCGTGAGAAGAGCCCAGACTGTTCTACACCATGATACACTTGAATCTGACTTGGCCTATTTGTGTGCTCATTTTACTTTCCTTGCAGAAAGCACAAAGAAACTTGAAAGTTCGGGCGCCGCTCTGACTCAGAGTGTTGAGCTAATGTTGGACGTGCAGGAAAGGTTCGCCACCGACCCCAATGGGCCTGTTGCTGACAGGGTCACCGCGAAGCTTAAAGCTGTCTTGGACAAGAATCCGGGATTTTATGTGCTAAAACAAGTGTCTAATGTTCTGAGCGGTACCGATTCGAAGATTCCAGGTGAAATTAGAGCATCGAAAGTGCCGGACTACAAGTACGCTCCACTAACTTCAGTGGACGTCGAGCGTTCTTTTTCCGCATGCAAACAAATACTGACTGAAAGAAGGCACAACTTCAAGCCCGAAAACCTTGAGATGGTGCTGGTTTGCCAGTGCTTTCATAGCCTTTCTCACAGTGTCCAGTCACCGTAGCTTTTACCTAAATCTGTTCAAATGGTTATTCTTCACCTAATTCTTTTCATGAAAAAAATAAAATTAACTTTCCCAAAGCACAGTATTTGCCTGCTGTGTTTGTTAGAAGGAAGATTTGTCCCGAAACACGCTGCTGAAGTAATTATGAATTGTGCCTACATATGCCTAAAAGATAATTTTTAACGCCTATATATGCCTAAATGACAGCATTTAGGGCCTATTATAGGCGCCTAAAACTTTGTTTTTTCGTGCCTGAACTTCCGGTCTCTACTGATTAGACATTCTTGGCCTAATCGGCTGGCGGCAATAAGGCTGGCGGCACTATTCCGGGCGCCTTCCACAGTCCGCCTCGATGCGCGCGCGCAGAGCCACGCGTCCATAAGAAAGAAGCGTGATAAGAAGGAACGTAGCCGCGTTCGTACCAACGTTCGTTCGTGTAAGCTTACGTGCGTCGATAGCGCAGTGGTAGAGCACCGGTAACCTTTCGTCGTGCGTGCGTTGCCCCGGCGACCACTCTTCGAGCGTGATGGCAACAAGAACACTGCTGCGTCAGGCGCCCAAGCACGGCAACGACGTTGACGTGTCCATATGGCGCAAGTAAATATGATCGACACCTTTGTCGAGCGGCATTTACTATGGACTGTGTCCAGTTATTACGTAAACTACTTGGTGATGGTGATTGTGGTTCGGTTAGGAAAGGACGCTAATTTCTCCAGCGCATGTAGGGAGCACGGCTAAGCGTCCGTGGGGGCGGGGGAAAGGGAGTGAAAGCGATAGAGAGGAGAGATTGGCTGTAGTGGAGGGCTCCGGAAATTTAGACCACCTGGGGTTCTTTAACGTGCACTGACAATGCACAGTACACGAGCCTCTGGCATTCTCGCCTCCATCGGAAATGCGACCGCCGCGGCCGGGATCGAACCCGCGATTTTTGGGTGGCAGCCGAATACCTTAACCACTACACCACCGTGGCGGACAAACTACTTGAGTTACCGTTGCCACAAGTGTTGGTCCCTTGATATAGCTACGACGACGACGAAGACGTTGATGTGGGGCACAGGCTGGAGGTGCCCTTACAGCTGGTGCGCTCTGCGTAGTTTTGTGTGGACGACTGTAGGCTGTCCTTCGCATAATAAATACTCCCCGTAATATCTTTATGGTGGAGTGGTGGAGGTTGCGGGGTTTACTACACCCCGGCCGTGGAACTTCAGAGCAAACACTCCCCGTAACAATATTACGAACGCCATGCGTGAACATGGGTTCATTCTTGACAATTGCTGCCGTACCAGCGAAACACCGATTGCAATGGGCAAGTTCACTAGATGTAACAATAAACATTCAACTACATATGCAAAGACACATTTCACTTTCGTGTTATAACAATCCCTTTCACAGACACATCAGCCACATTTTTTTTTAGTCGTACGCGATGTTCAGTGCGATCATGAGCAACGGCAAAGTCCCGTTGTACGGTAATATTTCAGTGGTTTTCGTGGAACGCTTGATCTGGCCTTGTGTTATGTTACTCCTTCCCCTGCCACTGAACATGCCATCGTCGCCTATTGCCGAAATCGACCAAAACCACCGCAGTATAGGTGGATCTTGTCGTTAGGTGCGGGGAGACATGACTGACGGCGCAGTGTGCCTCATTGAATGCACGTTTAATTAGGGTCAACCCCAGTAGCCCTCGCATGCTTCCTTCAGCTCACTGCTAATAATGGAGGTTTCAAGAGCGCGGAAAATCACTACAGCCAGGGTACTCAGCAGAGGCATATGTAAGGGAGCGCAAGGCTCGTTAAGTCAAATTATATGCGCTTTCACTGATGCACACTACGTCACCCACCACACCCAACATAGAGACCACCATAATTATGGTGCTTTGGGGGACTGTGGTGATGGGCTACGCACGCATATTCAATGGGGCCTCTTCCCGCAGGGCTGGTAGGACTTACCAAATAAATAAACCGATAAATAAATTGATAAATGGATAAAATTATTATTTAGTGCTTAATAATTAGATTGTGGAGCTTCTAAAGACATTACGGAGTACAATGAAACAGCTCGGTACAGAGTTGGCCTTGAGCGTCAACCTCTGTGAACCTACATTGCAGACTGCTATGATGGCCAATAGTAAATACACGTCGCGAAAATTGTACTTTGTGACGGTCGCGTGTGTCGAGTGGTGGCGCGCAGTGTTCCAGGAACGCAAAGGTAGCTCTCGACAGGCAAATAATGCGCCTTTCGCTGCAGTGGGCGCTGTGTGTTCACAATACGATGCGTTGAAATCCTGTTCGGTTTCGCTTGAAAGGTGTCACCGTTTGCGGACGCTCCTTGTTTATGGCAGGTTTGCGCAGGGCTTTGGCGCGTGCATTTCAGTGTCTCTCGTGTCAAAGATCATTGTGCCGTGTCGAGGGTCCGCTGATCTACGCATGCAACGTATTCATGTGTCCACCGTAGCGAACCCAGCTCCCGCACCTCGATTCGTCAGATCGCAGCTTCTGCATTTCACAACTTCGCGAAGACAGGTTTCACTTTCGTGTTATATCGATTCTGCAGAACTTGTTGCTGGGCGAGTTGGTTAGCGAGTTAGCGCCCAACCTGTCGTTTCTTCTCCACTTCTTCCTAAGTCTTTCGTTTCGGTTTTTTGCGCTACCATGTGTGCTCAGATTATATCGATTCCTATGACACAGGGATCAACCACATTTCTTTGTGTGCTTGCGCCTAATCACAAGTACGTGGTTGTTGTTGCAGTTGATGCCCATCAAAAATAGCGGCCGCCACGGAACGGAATTGAACCGGCGTGCTTGAGCTTAATAGCGATATTTTCTTCACTTGTTAAGCAACGACAGCAAGTCACTCATCAGTGTCACAATCAAGCAGCTTACTTGCAGATGGCTGCGTAATATGTGCGTTCTGCACAGTTTCTACAGGAAGCCCGCTGGGTATCGGTCTCGTACACGAAATACACGAATATTCGTCACAGTCAGACATGGCAGTCACATTAATCATACGTTATGGAACGCAACACCAGCCACGTGCCAGAGAGCGCGTAGCATAAGGAATGCTGGTGCAATTCGAAAGTTTTGCGGTAACACATTGCACTGGTGCGCAAGTTTCTGCCGAGTCTAATAAACGAGAAAGCACGCCACAGATAAGCGCCCATCTGTTAGGGAAATCGCTCTGGTGATGAAGCGGCAGCGTCAAGAGTTACGTGAATATATGTATATGAAGAAACGCAGCTGCAAGTGAGCGGTGAGTAAGGCGCGGTGGTATGTTTGCTGACGCCTGTTTCCTTTTTCTTTTTTTTTATCCCCAGTAGAGGTTTCCGGAAGAACGATAGCTACCCATCGCCACAGGCACACTAACGAAGATATTGCTTTGTAGATTCATCAAGCGATGAATGACTTGCGACTTCTTGCAAGAACTCATTTTTTTTTTTGTAAATTGAATGCTGTCATTTGTCTACCTTTCTCAAAAAAAAAAAAAAACGCAGACTCACTATTCTAGAAGAGTTTGACAAGTAAAAGAAATCACATAGCAAACGGAAACAAATGAGGGAGGAAACTAAGCGTTGTATTCACTTCTGTCGAAACTGTATTTATACTACACGCATGAAGGCATCGCTAATATTATGAGGTATCTTATGTCGAAACTTGCTCACTTCCAATAGCGGCCTATTTCACGTAAGTGCGACCACAGATTCCCTTCGCTGCTTGGTGATCACGTCAACAATAACTAATTCAAGCGCCGGATGACCTCCAGCATATGACACCCTGACAGTGCTCGTAATTGCAATGCCCCTGTCTAGCATAACGCAAAAAATAGCCAGAGTGTTCTTATAGAGTCGCTAAGCAGTCGCCGTGGTTGTGTACTGCTGTCATCGATTCATAAATTTACTCACTCTGTCTTACTATTTTTGGCATGCTCGAAAAAGCGCAGAGTTCGCAATTCTTTCAGCTCGGCCCAAGTATATGGTGCGACGCGAGCATTTAATTTTTACGACTGCCTCGGGCTACCCGTCGGTCGAACATAATTCCGGGAGGTAACATGAAGAAACTGCAGAAAAGAGCAAGAGCCTTGGCTATCTTAGTTCTTTTTTAAAGCGTATATTTTCCGACGTACTCGTCGCCATGTAGCAATAGCGTTAGACAACGTTAGGTTAGTTCACGTGCAGTCGAGAGCGACTTCACTCTTTGGATAGCTTTGACAGAGTCATAGTCTAATTAGATAGAGTCATATTGCTAATACGTTCGACATCAATCCCCGTAGATCTGACCAATCTTACTGATCAATCTTACCATGCGACTCTGACGGTCGCCGCGGTGGCGCAGTGGTCTCGGTACTCGGATGCCACCCAAAACACGCGGATTCAGTCCCGGCTGCGGCGCTCGCATTTTCGATGGAGGCGAAAATGCCAGGCGCCCGTGTAATGTGCGCTTTCAGTCCACGTTAAACAGCCACAGGAGGTCAAAATTTTCGGAGCTCTCCACTACGGTTCTTCTCTCCTTTCTCTCTCTTTCAGCACCTTTACCCTACCTTCATGGACGCTTAGCCGTGCTCCCGACATGGGCTGCAGAAATCAGCGTCTTTTCCTCAACGGAACCACGATCATCATCATCACATTGGCGCGAATTCTGAGCGAAGGGGTCTAGTTACGCTAACGCCGATCCGTCAAGATGAGTTCACTGAGCAGGGACAGGTTCATGCGGCAGGCAGTTAATCTTATACGTCGGAGGCCGAACAATCAGGCGCCGCTGCAAGCTTCGAAAGGAGGTAGCACGTAGGTGCCAATCCGTGAATGTTCGTTGCTGTACTGCGCGACTCCGGTAAAAGAAACTGGTCGTTGTCGGAGGGATATTGAGTCACATGGTAGCACGCTTTTTTTTTTTTTTGTCGTCATCCCCTATTCTTGACATTGGCCACTTCTTTGTCCATTGCTGTGGTGCTGTGCCTGCGGTGCTCGGGTACTGGACTGAAGGACGCAGGCTAGGTCCTGGCAGCAGCAATCAAATGTTTGGCGGAAGCTAAAGCGTTGGTTGCCCGTGTATTGTACGTTTTTAGCCCACGTTAAACAACCCCGAGGGGCCGAGATTTCCGCAGCCCCTCCACTACAGAGTATCTCATAATGATATTGTAGTTTTGGCACGTAAATCAGCGGCAATTCTCACTATATTTACTGTTTCGCATACTCGGTATACATCACGCTTTTGGCGTGCTGCGAACAGCGATGACGACACTGTTTCTTTTACATATTGTAGCTACTTCGCTGCAAAGTTCTTTTCTTTTTGCATTTTAAATGCAAGTCTCTTCAATTAAACAATACTTGTGATTTTATGATTAAGCGCGTACTGATAAACACATTTGCCCCTTTAATATTGAAAACAATGTATTACACTTCGTAGAATAATGGAGGGCTGAAGCAAACATAATTGACATTTGACACCAAAGCGCGTTTCGCTGTGCCGGTGGGAAATCCATAGCTTTTATATATCACCTGCTATTTGGCGTGCCTCTAGTGTAGCCGAGCTTTTATAGCTCCGTGCCAGTTATTATTCTGTATTTCTCTATAGTTCTTTAAGCACATATATGTTGGGTGTGATCAACGCGGTACTTTGCAGACATAGAACAAGATAAAGTTGGATCAGAGACAAAGGTTCGGAATAACAGAAATAAGGCGTGCATGGTAAGGTTGCTCTACCGTACACCGTACCTGAGCATGAAGGTGTGGCACCAACAAACACCTAATCAGATAACTTTCCTGTCTTTCTTTTTCGCGGCAACGATCCCCTTTAGTTGATAGTCGGTGTTCGTTTTTTCGACTTAGCTACTATTATGTCCCAGTCTACATGCATATATCTTTCATTTTGAGGGGGGGGGGGGGGCAAAGCTAGCGAACCGGTTAGCACCCCTTGCTTAAATACCCATATGTATTGCATAACTCATAAGAAATCTGCCTTAACTTCTATTAATCTAATGCTTTATAGCACTCTCCTTTTGTGAGTGTTCAGATAATGGACTGCCGTTTCCACTTCCCAGCGTGATGGATAGCGGGTTCAATGGTGGCGTAGAGATAACACCCGCCTTAAGTGCAGGTGGCAAAACTCCTTGTCCATGGCTATGGGGGATATGACTTTGCTCTCCAGCTGTGCCCGGCCTTTGTCCACTTCCTGATGTAAGCACCACCACTGTACTGCCAGGTGCAGGTAGAGGAGCGATTGCTGGTTTACTAGGAGCTACCAGCAATGGTGATGAGGCTGAGCCACTTCCATGTAATAAACTTGAGGATAAGCCACCAGCTCCAGGACCTCCGCTCGCTCCAATGTGCCCGTCACTGGATGCGGATCCCAAGGAACGAATGCCTCCCCTTGTCCCTCCAATACCTAAGGACAGGTCATCTGCTTTCCCAGCTCCAACCGGACCTTTTGTAGAAGGTAAAAGAAAAACGATATGTGAAAAACCACTTTTAACACTAGGCGTTGCGGTATGTCGTAAAACTTCTAAATGCGTACTGTTTCATACGCCTGTCGCCAATGTAACAAGATGTCTGAAACTTTCGGCCGTCTGCGACCTTGTATTGTTCACCGTCATTTGTTAAATAACGCTTTAAATATCCTGTAAATATTTCAAGCCAGTTCTACACCATGAAGGGTGTTCTTTTATCGCTGATCATGACGTAACTGGCACGGGCAAGAAGTCATTATTTCATCAATCAATAATTAATTTGCTTGTTTGATTACTTTTCTCTTATGTTATGAAAACGCAGCCACTGCTGCGGAGATAGATCCCGTAGGTTACAGATAAACCTTTTCCACACTTTTCTAGGAACATACAAGAAGTACGCGAGAAAATGCCGCCAACTAGGCTTCCTATAACCACCACCATGTAGCGGTGGGCCGACCGCAAGAGTTCGTCGCCTTTTTCCTCTTGCGTGACTCTATCGACGCCTGCACAGGGTCGACTAATGGCAGCTTTGCTGTTAATATATAACTGCACCTGTAGATAATTACGTCATACCGTTCACTAGCGAAGCAGCCTTTCAGTTTCGATCACATCAAGCTCAATTTTGCCTCGTAAGTGGTTGTTAGTCACCAATTTTGTATGCACTCGTGGACTTGGTTAAGAAAAATTATGTATCTGAGGCAGCTGTGCGCTTGAAAGAGTTGGAAGTAACCTTGTCGAAAAGCCCATATCAGTGGTAGAAAAAATGCGGTTGCCCCGCTATCGCGAACACCAATGACTATCGCGAACACCAATGACCGGCAGAGCTGTGGAGCTGACGGTATTGTTCGCCATTGCTCAGAGCATCCAGTGGTGATTAATGTCACTTTCCCACTCTGAGGAACAGGACACCCGCCAAAGCGAGCTTCCGGCTGCCGTTCTCTTAACTAGCGTAGAGGAGTATATTGCCGATACGCGGCACGGAGTGCGTTGCCGTGTATCGTGTCTCGGAGTCTTCTTCACATTCTTTACTCTCTTCGCCGTCTTCTTGGTATTCTAGCTGTACGATTAATACGACTCATGATACCACTGTCGTGATATCATGATGTCACTATCATGTAGCACTATTATTATCGCTATCACGTTCGTGTGGCAGTGGGCCGAGGGCAAGGATGCCGATAGTGGATAGAGGGCAAGCACGGTTCCGCTGCGCCCTTCTCGCAACCCGAGAGTTCTCTTTCTCAAGGAGCAAATTTGTGTATATCTTCCCTGATATTTCCTTTTTTTTGTTTTTTGCTTGCGTCTATTTGATTATATTCTGTGCTGTGTTTGGTATCAGGATGTTTTCGTAGTAATGTATATGCGCGTATATGTTTTTCTTACGCCGTATTTTGGTATTGTAATGTTAGCTTATGGTCGCTGTATCGTTATTACAGCATCTTTGTCATTGTCCCAACTGCCTTTTATAGCGTTCACTGGCCTCGTCCAGCTGTCCATAAGCAGCTTTTAGCCAGTGAACCTCTCCAGAACCTACTTCTTTCTGGGAAATAAAAATGATTTGATTTAGAAGTAGGTCGAGGACAGATTTATTTATTTATTTATTTATTTATTACTTTATTTATTTATTTATTTATTTATTTATTCCTTTCTCAATTTCTTTCTCTCTCGCCAACAGCAAGTCGTGCTGCAATTGTCGGTACGAAGCAACTGTACGGTCCCCATCAACGCCCTTTCCTCAAACGTGAGTGTGGAGCCTAGGCCAAATACAAACGTGCCTTTCGACTGTGCAAATATTTTCGCCCGTGGATGTAGCTTCACTCTTCTTTACCATGTAATAAGGAGGAAACGAAAAGGGAGTGTGTAGCCGTCTTTTTTTTAAAGACTGCCTAGCTGAGTGCCTATGCCATTCGCCTTCGGACGGTGGGCGCCTGGGTTCGATTCCAGGTTTGCGAGAAAGTTTGTTTTGTTTAAATTATTTTTTTTATCTTCAGCATAGCTGTTCAAACTTGGCATAATTCCGCGTGGTGTTGTTCTCTAAAGCTTCGCCCGGCTGTCCGATGCGCGGTATTTGCGCTCGCTTCTTTTTTCTTTTCTCGCGATTTGCCATCAGCCCACTGCTACATAAAGGCGGCTATGCTGCAGACAAAACGGATACGAGCCAATAGCTCCTAACATAGCACAGCCATAGTATATTATATATAGCAAGGGTATGGGGAAGGGAAGTGAAGGGGAGTAGTGTGACCTTGAGGAGGAACTTCCATGAGAGGAAAGGGTGAAGCATGGCATAGCCTTGATTAGTATGACTTATGCTGGACGGTAAACGGGTATGTGCCAAGCAATTCTTAGCAAACATAGCAATGCATCGGAGGTGCGAAAGAAAGGGGGGGGGGGGGCGTGGGGGTGAGGAGGCGTGCTGTGAGGGTAAGGATAAAAGAGAAGTGGGGAGGGTAAAGGGTGATATTGCCTTTTACAGCATTGTTTAGCAAGGTGATACGAAAGGCTAGTGAAGTAAGTAGGGCTGGTGTAAGGATAAGGAAGAGGGAAAGAAGGAGGAAAAGTGGTAGGTGACAGTGTGAAACATAGCTTAGCCATGGCCATGGGTGGGAAAGAGAGGTTAGTGTTAGGACGATGGAAAAAAGAACACAATATTGAAAAAGAAAGAGAAGTAAAGATGACGGAGTTCAGAGATAACAATAGGATTCGAAAAGCGATAAAGAAACAAGGAAAGGTGAAAGAAAAAGAAACATGAAGAAAAAATTCGATCAGCCTTCGAAACATGGTGTCGCTTGCTTGCAAGCTTCGCTGTTTATTCAAATTGCGCATAGATGGACTGGCTTCAGTTTTTTTTTTTTTCACTCGCTCTCTCTCTGTTACTTTTCGTTTTTCTATCTGCTACTTCACTCCCTATTTCACACTCTCTCCGCGTTGCTTGATGCTGCAGACGTCTAAAAAAGAAAAAGAAAGAACCTAGTGACGCTTTAACAGATTCGCTGTTAAAATTTTGTCTTGTGACGACAGGGAGTCCCTAAGCGCGCTATATAGAAGTTAGGTGGACAACAAGAGACGCCATCACTCACATACGGGTGGTGTAATAGTATAAGGCTGCGTGGACACGTTACTATAATGTCGCTGTAGACGTTATGATGACTTCTTTATGCAAAAAGAGACGTTTCGTGGTGTTAAATTTCTCGGATGGGTTGTTGCAAACGCGACGTTCAACCTAAATTTATGTGTTTGGGTATGATTCGAACCCACTCTCACCGATGGTTTAAGCAAGGACGATATACTATTTGCTCGTACACGACTGTTACTACAAGTTACAGACAAAAAACCAGTGTGTGCGTCACTGCGCGTGGCACGTCGCACATAAGTGGCTAAGAAAAGATACTAAGAGTTTGAGGAGAAGAGGCTAATAAGTGTCAAAGGTGCCTCTTTTGACATATAAATACCTTAAAAAATCGCAGAGAAAGCTGAGCACAGCTCCCTTTCGTTTATTAGCGCGGAGAATAATTAGTCGATGCAAATAGTATGGCGTATGTTTCACTTTTACGCACTCTTTTACCTATAGTTTGCTTTCGTTAACTGTGATTATGGGCGTGCTCCGGGCTGCATAGCGCAACAAGTGAAACCAACCACAGCCCTCAGGTACATATTTAGGCTTCAGAGCCAGTCGAAAATCGCCAGCTCAGGCTTACAGAGACTGCGCAAGGTGCAAGCATCATTAAAGCGACAAGCTTTTGTTCTCGAAACCATAGCCAAACTTCGCTGCTTCGCGGTGGCCGCTGCTCGCGTCTCGGATCGCTGCAGGCTGCATACACCACGGACGCATGATCCAGGCCCCAATGACGACTCTGTAGCAGTGTAAGAAAAGTGGGAAAGAAGGGGAAATGGGGGGGGATAACCGCTGACGCCATATTCCCCATGGCATACTTATATTTTTCTTCTCGCCATCTGGCCTTCGCATGCCTATTCTTTTTCTATATCCTCGACAACCTCGAGCTTATAATGTGAACTTCTTTGATGTAAAGAAAAGCGCCATCAGTGGGAACCATCAAAAATCAAAACTTGAGGCCGTGCCTCCGCAACCCTCGACCACGTAGCAGTAGAGCACCATGGGAGCATGACATAACACCCATATCTATATAGACGGTAATTCGGGAGGAGTCACCCATCTCT
>JABSTT010006255.1:0-12494 GCA_013339685.2 Hyalomma asiaticum | reverse complement strand
GTAACCTTGCGATCGTGAAACGACTATTTCCGTCATTTGGGCAGGGCTCGCAGATTAGCACTGCAATGTTTGGCTATTTGGAACGCAAATAATGATGAAAATGACAATGCTAAGCTTTAGCGACGTAAGCGGTGCCGAATTCTTTGCTAGGAACACAAGTGCAAGAAACGACGTTTTATGCACTTACAGTGCGCAGCTGCTGTGTTCACTAAATAAACGGTCGAAACATCTTGAAAGGCAATGGTTAACAAAACAACAAGGAAAGCACCTATATACACCTCTAGGTGTCCCTCTAAGAAGTATGCACACAGGAAATTTCTCATGCAGAAACATACGTCTGCGGCATGTTTTGATGCTCTCGTAACCTTGCGATCGTGAAACGACTATTTCCGTCATTTGGGCAGGGCTCGGCAGAGTAGCACTGCAATGTTTGGCTATTTGGAACGCAAATAATGATGAAAATGACAATGCTAAGCTTTAGCGACGTAAGCGGTGCCGAATTCTTTGCTAGGGAACACAAGTGCAAGAAACGACGTTTTATGCACTTACAGTGCGCAGCTGCTGTGTTCACTAAATAAACGGTCGAAACATCTTGAAAGGCAATGGTTAACAAAACAACAAGGAAAGCACCTATATACACCTCTAGGTGTCCCTCTAAGAAGTATGCACACAGGAAATTTCTCATGCAGAAACATACGTCTGCGGCATGTTTTGATGCTCTCGTAACCTTGCGATCGTGAAACGACTATTTCCGTCATTTGGGCAGGGCTCGCAGATTAGCACTGCAATGTTTGGCTATTTGGAACGCAAATAATGATGAAAATGACACTGCTAAGCTTTAGCGACGTAAGCGGTGCCGAATTCTTTGCTAGGAACACAAGTGCAAGAAACGACGTTTTATGCACTTACAGTGCGCAGCTGCTGTGTTCACTAAAGAAACGGTCGAAACATCTTGAAAGGCAATGGTTAACAAAACAAGGAAAGCACCTATATACACCTCTAGGTGTCCCTCTAAGAAGTATGCACACAGGAAATTTCTCATGCAGAAACATACGTCTGCGGCATGTTTTGATGCTCTCGTAACCTTGCGATCGTGAAACGACTATTTCCGTCATTTGGGCAGGGCTCGCAGATTAGCACTGCAATGTTTGGCTATTTGGAACGCAAATAATGATGAAAATGACACTGCTAAGCTTTAGCGACGTAAGCGGTGCCGAATTCTTTGCTAGGAACACAAGTGCAAGAAACGACGTTTTATGCACTTACAGTGCGCAGCTGCTGTGTTCACTAAATAAACGGTCGAAACATCTTGAAAGGCAATGGTTAACAAAACAACAAGGAAAGCACCTATATACACCTCTAGGTGTCCCTCTAAGAAGTATGCACACAGGAAATTTCTCATGCAGAAACATACGTCTGCGGCATGTTTTGATGCTCTCGTAACCTTGCGATCGTGAAACGACTATTTCCGTCATTTGGGCAGGGCTCGCAGATTAGCACTGCAATGTTTGGCTATTTGGAACGCAAATAATGATGAAATGACACTGCTAAGCTTTAGCGACGTAAGCGGTGCCGAATTCTTTGCTAGGAACACAAGTGCAAGAAACGACGTTTTATGCACTTACAGTGCGCAGCTGCTGTGTTCACTAAATAAACGGTCGAAACATCTTGAAAGGCAATGGTTAATAAACAACAAGGAAAGCACCTATATACATCTCTAGGTGTCCCTCTAAGAAGTATGCACACAGGAAAGTTCTCATGCAGAAACATACGTCTGCGGCATGTTTTGATGCTCTCGTAACCTTGCGATCGTGAAACGACTATTTCCGTCATTTGGGCAGGCCTCGCAGATTAGCACTGCAATGTTTGGCTATTTGGAACGCAAACAACGATGAAATGACAATGCTAAGCTTTAGCGACGTAAGCGGTGGCGAATTCTTTGCTAGGAACACAAGTGCAAGAAACGACGTTTTATGCACTTACAGTGCGCAGCTGCTGTGTTCACTAAAGAAACGGTCGAAACATCTTGAAAGGCAATGGTTAACAAAACAAGGAAAGCACCTATATACACCTCTAGGTGTCCCTCTAAGAAGTATGCACACAGGAAATTTCTCATGCAGAAACATACGTCTGCGGCATGTTTTGATGCTCTCGTAACCTTGCGATCGTGAAACGACTATTTCCGTCATTTGGGCAGGGCTCGCAGATTAGCACTGCAATGTTTGGCTATTTGGAACGCAAATAATGATGAAAATGACAATGCTAAGGTTTAGCGACGTAAGCGGTGCCGAATTCTTTGCTAGGAACACAAGTGCAAGAAACGACGTTTTATGCACTTACAGTGCGCAGCTGCTGTGTCACTAAAGAAACGGTCGAAACATCTGAAAGGCAATGGTTAACAAAACAACAAGGAAAGCACCTATATACACCTCTAGGTGTCCCTCTAAGAAGTATGCACACAGGAAATTTCTCATGCAGAAAGCATACGTCTGCGGCATGTTTTGATGCTCTCGTAACCTTGCGATCGTGAAACGACTATTTCGTCATTTGGGCAGGTCTCGGCAGATTAGCACTGCAATGTTTGGCTATTTGGAACGCAAATAATGATGAAAATGACAATGCTAAGCTTTAGCGACGTAAGCGGTGCCGAATTCTTTGCTAGGGAACACAAGTGCAAGAAACGACGTTTTATGCACTTACAGTGCGCAGCTGCTGTGTTCACTAAATAAACGGTCGAAACATCTTGAAAGGCAATGGTTAACAAAACAACAAGGAAAGCACCTATATACACCTCTAGGTGTCCCTCTAAGAAGTATGCACACAGGAAATTTCTCATGCAGAAACATACGTCTGCGGCATGTTTTGATGCTCTCGTAACCTTGCGATCGTGAAACGACTATTTCCGTCATTTGGGCAGGGCTCGCAGATTAGCACTGCAATGTTTGGCTATTTGGAACGCAAATAATGATGAAAATGACACTGCTAAGCTTTAGCGACGTAAGCGGTGCCGAATTCTTTGCTAGGAACACAAGTGCAAGAAACGACGTTTTATGCACTTACAGTGCGCAGCTGCTGTGTTCACTAACTAAACGGTCGAAACATCTTGAAAGGCAATGGTTAACAAAACAACAAGGAAAGCACCTATATACACCTCTAGGTGTCCCTCTAAGAAGTATGCACACAGGAAATTTCTCATGCAGAAACATACGTCTGCGGCATGTTTTGATGCTCTCGTAACCTTGCGATCGTGAAACGACTATTTCCGTCATTTGGGCAGGGCTCGCAGATTAGCACTGCAATGTTTGGCTATTTGGAACGCAAATAATGATGAAAATGACACTGCTAAGCTTTAGCGACGTAAGCGGTGCCGAATTCTTTGCTAGGAACACAAGTGCAAGAAACGACGTTTTATGCACTTACAGTGCGCAGCTGCTGTGTTCACTAACTAAACGGTCGAAACATCTTGAAAGGCAATGGTTAACAAAACAAGGAAAGCACCTATATACACCTCTAGGTGTCCCTCTAAGAAGTATGCACACAGGAAATTTCTCATGCAGAAACATACGTCTGCGGCATGTTTTGATGCTCTCGTAACCTTGCGATCGTGAAACGACTATTTCCGTCATTTGGGCAGGGCTCGCAGATTAGCACTGCAATGTTTGGCTATTTGGAACGCAAATAATGATGAAAATGACACTGCTAAGCTTTAGCGACGTAAGCGGTGCCGAATTCTTTGCTAGGAACACAAGTGCAAGAAACGACGTTTTATGCACTTACAGTGCGCAGCTGCTGTGTTCACTAAAGAAACGGTCGAAACATCTTGAAAGGCAATGGTTAACAAAACAAGGAAAGCACCTATATACACCTCTAGGTGTCCCTCTAAGAAGTATGCACACAGGAAATTTCTCATGCAGAAACATACGTCTGCGGCATGTTTTGATGCTCTCGTAACCTTGCGATCGTGAAACGACTATTTCCGTCATTTGGGCAGGGCTCGCAGATTAGCACTGCAATGTTTGGCTATTTGGAACGCAAATAATGATGAAAATGACACTGCTAAGCTTTAGCGACGTAAGCGGTGCCGAATTCTTTGCTAGGAACACAAGTGCAAGAAACGACGTTTTATGCACTTACAGTGCGCAGCTGCTGTGTTCACTAAAGAAACGGTCGAAACATCTTGAAAGGCAATGGTTAACAAAACAACAAGGAAAGCACCTATATACACCTCTAGGTGTCCCTCTAAGAAGTATGCACACAGGAAATTTCTCATGCAGAAACATACGTCTGCGGCATGTTTTGATGCTCTCGTAACCTTGCGATCGTGAAACGACTATTTCCGTCATTTGGGCAGGTCTCGCAGATTAGCACTGCAATGTTTGGCTATTTGGAACGCAAATAATGATGAAAATGACACTGCTAAGCTTTAGCGACGTAAGCGGTGCCGAATTCTTTGCTAGGAACACAAGTGCAAGAAACGACGTTTTATGCACTTACAGTGCGCAGCTGCTGTGTTCACTAAATAAACGGTCGAAACATCTTGAAAGGCAATGGTTAACAAAACAACAAGGAAAGCACCTATATACACCTCTAGGTGTCCCTCTAAGAAGTATGCACACAGGAAATTTCTCATGCAGAAACATACGTCTGCGTCATGTTTTGATGCTCTAGTAACCTTGCGATCGTGAAACGACTATTTCCGTCATTTGGGCAGGGCTCGCAGATTAGCACTGCAATGTTTGGCTATTTGGAACGCAAATAATGATGAAAATGACAATGCTAAGGTTTAGCGACGTAAGCGGTGCCGAATTCTTTGCTGGGAACACAAGTGCAAGAAACGACGTTTTATGCACTTACAGTGCGCAGCTGCTGTGTTCACTAAATAAACGGTCGAAACATCTTGAAAGGCAATGGTTAATAAACAACAAGGAAAGCACCTATATACACCTCTAGGTGTCCCTCTAAGAAGTATGCACACAGGAAATTTCTCATGCAGAAACATACGTCTGCGGCATGTTTTGATGCTCTCGTAACCTTGCGATCGTGAAACGACTATTTCCGTCATTTGGGCAGGGCTCGCAGATTAGCACTGCAATGTTTGGCTATTTGGAACGCAAATAATGATGAAAATGACACTGCTAAGCTTTAGCGACGTAAGCGGTGCCGAATTCTTTGCTAGGAACACAAGTGCAAGAAACGACGTTTTATGCACTTACAGTGCGCAGCTGCTGTGTTCACTAACTAAACGGTCGAAACATCTTGAAAGGCAATGGTTAACAAAACAACAAGGAAAGCACCTATATACACCTCTAGGTGTCCCTCTAAGAAGTATGCACACAGGAAATTTCTCATGCAGAAACATACGTCTGCGGCATGTTTTGATGCTCTCGTAACCTTGCGATCGTGAAACGACTATTTCCGTCATTTGGGCAGGGCTCGCAGATTAGCACTGCAATGTTTGGCTATTTGGAACGCAAATAATGATGAAAATGACACTGCTAAGCTTTAGCGACGTAAGCGGTGCCGAATTCTTTGCTAGGAACACAAGTGCAAGAAACGACGTTTTATGCACTTACAGTGCGCAGCTGCTGTGTTCAATAAATAAATAGTCGAAACGTCTTGAAAGGCAATGGTTAATAAACAACAAGGAAAGCACCTATATACACCTCTAGGTGTCCCTCTAAGAAGTATGCACACAGGAAATTTCTCATGCAGAAACATACGTCTGCGGCATGTTTTGATGCTCTCGTAACCTTGCGATCGTGAAACGACTATTTCCGTCATTTGGGCAGGGCTCGCAGATTAGCACTGCAATGTTTGGCTATTTGGAACGCAAATAATGATGAAAATGACACTGCTAAGCTTTAGCGACGTAAGCGGTGCCGAATTCTTTGCTAGGAACACAAGTGCAAGAAACGACGTTTTATGCACTTACAGTGCGCAGCTGCTGTGTTCACTAAATAAACGGTCGAAACATCTGAAAGGCAATGGTTAACAAACAACAAGGAAAGCACCTATATACACCTCTAGGTGTCCCTCTAAGAAGTATGCACACAGGAAATTTCTCATGCAGAAACATACGTCTGCGGCATGTTTTGATGCTCTCGTAACCTTGCGATCGTGAAACGACTATTTCGTCATTTGGGCAGGTCTCGCAGATTAGCACTGCAATGTTTGGCTATTTGGAACGCAAATAATGATGAAATGACACTGCTAAGCTTTAGCGACGTAAGCGGTGCCGAATTCTTTGCTAGGAACACAAGTGCAAGAAACGACGTTTTATGCACTTACAGTGCGCAGCTGCTGTGTTCACTAACTAAACGGTCGAAACATCTTGAAAGGCAATGGTTAACAAAACAACAAGGAAAGCACCTATATACACCTCTAGGTGTCCCTCTAAGAAGTATGCACACAGGAAATTTCTCATGCAGAAACATACGTCTGCGTCATGTTTTGATGCTCTCGTAACCTTGCGATCGTGAAACGACTATTTCCGTCATTTGGGCAGGGCTCGCAGATTAGCACTGCAATGTTTGGCTATTTGGAACGCAAATAATGATGAAAATGACACTGCTAAGCTTTAGCGACGTAAGCGGTGCCGAATTCTTTGCTAGGAACACAAGTGCAAGAAACGACGTTTTATGCACTTACAGTGCGCAGCTGCTGTGTTCACTAAATAAACGGTCGAAACATCTTGAAAGGCAATGGTTAACAAAACAACAAGGAAAGCACCTATATACACCTCTAGGTGTCCCTCTAAGAAGTATGCACACAGGAAATTTCTCATGCAGAAACATACGTCTGCGGCATGTTTTGATGCTCTCGTAACCTTGCGATCGTGAAACGACTATTTCCGTCATTTGGGCAGGGCTCGCAGATTAGCACTGCAATGTTTGGCTATTTGGAACGCAAATAATGATGAAAATGACACTGCTAAGCTTTAGCGACGTAAGCGGTGCCGAATTCTTTGCTAGGAACACAAGTGCAAGAAACGACGTTTTATGCACTTACAGTGCGCAGCTGCTGTGTTCACTAAAGAAACGGTCGAAACATCTTGAAAGGCAATGGTTAACAAAACAAGGAAAGCACCTATATACACCTCTAGGTGTCCCTCTAAGAAGTATGCACACAGGAAATTTCTCATGCAGAAACATACGTCTGCGGCATGTTTTGATGCTCTCGTAACCTTGCGATCGTGAAACGACTATTTCCGTCATTTGGGCAGGGCTCGCAGATTAGCACTGCAATGTTTGGCTATTTGGAACGCAAATAATGATGAAAATGACACTGCTAAGCTTTAGCGACGTAAGCGGTGCCGAATTCTTTGCTAGGAACACAAGTGCAAGAAACGACGTTTTATGCACTTACAGTGCGCAGCTGCTGTGTTCACTAAGGAAACGGTCGAAACATCTTTAAAGATAATGGTTAACAAAACAACAAGGAAAGCACCTATATACACCTCTAGGTGTCCCTCTAAGAAGTATGCACACAGGAAATTTCTCATGCAGAAACATACGTCTGCGTCATGTTTTGATGCTCTAGTAACCTTGCGATCGTGAAACGACTATTTCCGTCATTTGGGCAGGCCTCGCAGATTAGCACTGCAATGTTTGGCTATTTGGAACGCAAATAATGATGAAAATGACAATGCTAAGCTTTAGCGACGTAAGCGGTGCCGAATTCTTTGCTAGGAACACAAGTGCAAGAAACGACGTTTATGCACTTACAGTGCGCAGCTGCTGTGTTCACTAAATAAACGGTCGAAACATCTTGAAAGGCAATGGTTAACAAAACAAGGAAAGCACCTATATACACCTCTAGGTGTCCCTCTAAGAAGTATGCACACAGGAAATTTCTCATGCAGAAACATACGTCTGCGGCATGTTTTGATGCTCTCGTAACCTTGCGATCGTGAAACGACTATTTCCGTCATTTGGGCAGGGCTCGCAGATTAGCACTGCAATGTTTGGCTATTTGGAACGCAAATAATGATGAAAATGACACTGCTAAGCTTTAGCGACGTAAGCGGTGCCGAATTCTTTGCTAGGAACACAAGTGCAAGAAACGACGTTTTATGCACTTACAGTGCGCAGCTGCTGTGTTCACTAACTAAACGGTCGAAACATCTTGAAAGGCAATGGTTAACAAAACAACAAGGAAAGCACCTATATACACCTCTAGGTGTCCCTCTAAGAAGTATGCACACAGGAAATTTCTCATGCAGAAACATACGTCTGCGGCATGTTTTGATGCTCTCGTAACCTTGCGATCGTGAAACGACTATTTCCGTCATTTGGGCAGGGCTCGCAGATTAGCACTGCAATGTTTGGCTATTTGGAACGCTAATAATAATGATGAAAATGACACTGCTAAGCTTTAGCGACGTAAGCGGTGCCGAATTCTTTGCTAGGAACACAAGTGCAAGAAACGACGTTTTATGCACTTACAGTGCGCAGCTGCTGTGTTCACTAAATAAACGGTCGAAACATCTTGAAAGGCAATGGTTAACAAAACAACAAGGAAAGCACCTATATACACCTCTAGGTGTCCCTCTAAGAAGTATGCACACAGGAAATTTCTCATGCAGAAACATACGTCTGCGGCATGTTTTGATGCTCTCGTAACCTTGCGATCGTGAAACGACTATTTCGTCATTTGGGCAGGGCTCGCAGATTAGCACTGCAATGTTTGGCTATTTGGAACGCAAATAATGATGAAAATGACACTGCTAAGCTTTAGCGACGTAAGCGGTGCCGAATTCTTTGCTAGGAACACAAGTGCAAGAAACGACGTTTTATGCACTTACAGTGCGCAGCTGCTGTGTTCAATAAATAAATAGTCGAAACATCTTGAAAGGCAATGGTTAATAAACAACAAGGAAAGCACCTATATACACCTCTAGGTGTCCCTCTAAGAAGTATGCACACAGGAAATTTCTCATGCAGAAACATACGTCTGCGGCATGTTTTGATGCTCTAGTAACCTTGCGATCGTGAAACGACTATTTCCGTCATTTGGGCAGGGCTCGCAGATTAGCACTGCAATGTTTGGCTATTTGGAACGCAAATAATGATGAAAATGACACTGCTAAGCTTTAGCGACGTAAGCGGTGCCGAATTCTTTGCTAGGAACACAAGTGCAAGAAACGACGTTTTATGCACTTACAGTGCGCAGCTGCTGTGTTCACTAAATAAACGGTCGAAACATCTTGAAAGGCAATGGTTAACAAAACAACAAGGAAAGCACCTATATACACCTCTAGGTGTCCCTCTAAGAAGTATGCACACAGGAAATTTCTCATGCAGAAACATACGTCTGCGGCATGTTTTGATGCTCTCGTAACCTTGCGATCGTGAAACGACTATTTCCGTCATTTGGGCAGGGCTCGCAGATTAGCACTGCAATGTTTGGCTATTTGGAACGCAAATAATGATGAAATGACAATGCTAAGCTTTAGCGACGTAAGCGGTGCCGAATTCTTTGCTAGGAACACAAGTGCAAGAAACGACGTTTTATGCACTTACAGTGCGCAGCTGCTGTGTTCACTAACTAAACGGTCGAAACATCTTGAAAGGCAATGGTTAACAAAACAAGGAAAGCACCTATATACACCTCTAGGTGTCCCTCTAAGAAGTATGCACACAGGAAATTTCTCATGCAGAAACATACGTCTGCGGCATGTTTTGATGCTCTCGTAACCTTGCGATCGTGAAACGACTATTTCCGTCATTTGGGCAGGGCTCGCAGATTAGCACTGCAATGTTTGGCTATTTGGAACGCAAATAATGATGAAAATGACACTGCTAAGCTTTAGCGACGTAAGCGGTGCCGAATTCTTTGCTAGGAACACAAGTGCAAGAAACGACGTTTTATGCACTTACAGTGCGCAGCTGCTGTGTTCACTAAATAAACGGTCGAAACATCTTGAAAGGCAATGGTTAACAAAACAACAAGGAAAGCACCTATATACACCTCTAGGTGTCCCTCTAAGAAGTATGCACACAGGAAATTTCTCATGCAGAAACATACGTCTGCGTCATGTTTTGATGCTCTCGTAACCTTGCGATCGTGAAACGACTATTTCCGTCATTTGGGCAGGTCTCGCAGATTAGCACTGCAATGTTTGGCTATTTGGAACGCAAATAATGATGAAAATGACACTGCTAAGCTTTAGCGACGTAAGCGGTGCCGAATTCTTTGCTAGGAACACAAGTGCAAGAAACGACGTTTTATGCACTTACAGTGCGCAGCTGCTGTGTTCACTAACTAAACGGTCGAAACATCTTGAAAGGCAATGGTTAACAAAACAACAAGGAAAGCACCTATATACACCTCTAGGTGTCCCTCTAAGAAGTATGCACACAGGAAATTTCTCATGCAGAAACGATACGTCTGCGGCATGTTTTGATGCTCTCGTAACCTTGCGATCGTGAAACGACTATTTCCGTCATTTGGGCAGGGCTCGCAGATTAGCACTGCAATGTTGGCTATTTGGAACGCAAATAATGATGAAATGACACTGCTAAGCTTTAGCGACGTAAGCGGTGCCGAATTCTTTGCTAGGAACACAAGTGCAAGAAACGACGTTTTATGCACTTACAGTGCGCAGCTGCTGTGTTCACTAAATAAACGGTCGAAACATCTTGAAAGGCAATGGTTAACAAAACAACAAGGAAAGCACCTATATACACCTCTAGGTGTCCCTCTAAGAAGTATGCACACAGGAAATTTCTCATGCAGAACATACGTCTGCGGCATGTTTTGATGCTCTCGTAACCTTGCGATCGTGAAACGACTATTTCCGTCATTTGGGCAGGGCTCGCAGATTAGCACTGCAATGTTTGGCTATTGGAACGCAAATAATGATGAAAATGACACTGCTAAGCTTTAGCGACGTAAGCGGTGCCGAATTCTTTGCTAGGAACACAAGTGCAAGAAACGACGTTTTATGCACTTACAGTGCGCAGCTGCTGTGTTCACTAAAGAAACGGTCGAAACATCTTGAAAGGCAATGGTTAACAAAACAACAAGGAAAGCACCTATATACACCTCTAGGTGTCCCTCTAAGAAGTATGCACACAGGAAATTTCTCATGCAGAAACATACGTCTGCGTCATGTTTTGATGCTCTCGTAACCTTGCGATCGTGAAACGACTATTTCCGTCATTTGGGCAGGGCTCGCAGATTAGCACTGCAATGTTTGGCTATTTGGAACGCAAATAATGATGAAATGACAATGCTAAGCTTTAGCGACGTAAGCGGTGCCGAATTCTTTGCTAGGAACACAAGTGCAAGAAACGACGTTTATGCACTTACAGTGCGCAGCTGCTGTGTTCACTAAATAAACGGTCGAAACATCTTGAAAGGCAATGGTTAACAAACAACAAGGAAAGCACCTATATACACCTCTAGGTGTCCCTCTAAGAAGTATGCACACAGGAAATTTCTCATGCAGAAACATACGTCTGCGGCATGTTTTGATGCTCTCGTAACCTTGCGATCGTGAAACGACTATTTCCGTCATTTGGGCAGGCCTCGCAGATTAGCACTGCAATGTTTGGCTATTTGGAACGCAAATAATGATGAAAATGACACTGCTAAGCTTTAGCGACCGTAAGCGGTGGCCGAATTCTTTGCTAGGAACAGAAGTGCAAGAAACGACGTTTTATGCACTTACAGTGCGCAACTGCTGATTTCACTAAAGAAATGGTCGGAACACCTTGGAAGGTAAAGGTTAGCAAAACAAGGAAAGCACCTATATACACCTCTAGGTGGCCCACTAAGAAGTATGCACACAGGAAATTTCTCATGCAGAAACATACGTCTGCGTCATGTTTTGATGCTCTAGTAACCTTGCGATCGTGAACGACTATTCCGTCATTTGGGCAGGGCTCGCAGATTAGCACTGCAAGTTTGGCTATTTGGAACGCAAATAATGATGAAAATGACAATGCTAAGGTTTAGCGACGCTAAGCGGTGCCGAATTCTTTGCTGGAACACAAGTGCAAGAAACGACGTTTTATGCACTTACAGTGCGCAGCTGCTGTGTTCACTAAATAACGGTCGAAACATCTTGAAAGGCAATGGTTAAAAAACAACAAGGAAGCACCTATATACACCTATAGGTGTCCTCTAAGAAGTATGCACACAGGAAATTTCTCATGCAGAAACATACGTCTGCGTCATGTTTTGATGCTCTAGTAACCTTGCGATCGTGAAACGACTATTTCGTCATTTGGGCAGGGCTCGCAGATTAGCACTGCAAGTTGGCTATTTGGAACGCAAATAATGATGAAAATGACACTGCTAAGCTTTAGCGACGTAAGCGGTGCCGAATTCTTTGCTAGGGAACACAAGTGCAAGAAACGACGTTTCTGCCCTACAGTGCGCAACTGGTTTTCACTAAAGAACTGGTCGGTAAAACCTTGGAATTGTTGGTGACGACATGGGCAGTAGCACGAAAGATATCCAGGACGGCCAGTTGCACATGTGTTATA
>JABSTT010006254.1:0-13687 GCA_013339685.2 Hyalomma asiaticum | reverse complement strand
ACATGCAGAATGGACGCCCGGTTTGGTACTTTTGCCAGTATTAGCGCTGGCAATGAGTCATCACGAGCTTATTTATCACCAGTAAATATACTTAAATTCATGCACATTGTTCCGCCATGAGCGCGCATGTATCTCTGCGCACAGTATCTGACTGATGACTGTATCAAAGCAGCTTGTATTTTTTTGCGATTGGCTGCTCCGTAAACAAGACACGTTTCCTCGACAGCAGCGAAACGCGTGGTAAATTCAAATGCTACATTCCGAGGAGTTCATGCGCATACTCACTGATATTAGCTCCAATGCCGTGGACAAGATTGACTTCGCGCAATGCCTCACACACACTCGAAATTTATTAGCAATTGCCTGTTTCCCATTCTCAGCTTTTTCAGCCAAGACGCTTGTCTTGCGGATACACGCGTGAAAATTACACCTGGCTCAGTCGAATATGTCAAGTGCTGTGGCGCCGAGCACTTTCCCATGCGCAAAAGCAAGAAGAAAGTAACCGGCTTGGTGAAGAAAGCCAGCGCGCTTCGCCGGCGCCGGCGAAGGCGTCACGTGATGTCGTTTACTACGTCACAACGACAGCAGCGCCGGTCTTTCCAGTGGTGGCCCCGAGGCCAATACTCGTAGACAGCTGTTCTTGACAGAGCCGTCGAAACTACACAACCGAAACGTATTCTCATGCATGCTGAGAAATAGTACCTACTTTCGTTAGTACAATTATTCTGAAACGGGTACATTTATGGGTCATACATGAAATTAATGTGCACTTTTCAGAACTTTTTTAGTTTCTGACAGCACCACATTTTCTCCGCGTGCTATTCTCCACGGTAAGCATGGGACACTGCGCCCACCGTCGTGCATGCCTGCAAACTCCCCGTTTGGGTTGTACAGTCAACCCTCATAAGTATGAATTCCAAGGGGAGAGGAAATCAAATCTGTTCGAATTAAGGGGGGACACTGTGCTTTGGAAATATTTTTTTATTATTTGGAATATTTAACTGAAATTTTAGAGTTAATGCAGCTTTAATTGCCTTTTCAACAATGTAATCATTTTGTTTGTGAGGAATAGTTTTTTACAATACATTGAAAATTAATTTATTTTATTGAGGCCTAATTAGCTAATTAACCACAGTCCTCACAATAAAAATCAGCCCAGAGAATTAAGTGAGGATATTAACAGTGTGTCAAGAAGCATAAGTCATCATTTTAGGCCATTTCCAAGCAAAGTTACAGACTGTTGAACATGACACAATGAATGTCCTCGTTGATACTTGAAACAAAAGCATCATTTAGAAAAGTTTCGTAGCACAGTATTATAACAAAATTTACTTACGACAAGCCACTTCTATTCATCTTCCAGAAAAAAAAAAAGTCACAATGATAACCCTTGTAGAACAAAAGATATTGCTCCTCCAACACAGGGAGGTCATGAATATTTTCATTTTGAGAAATTGAGGAAAAACGTTAAATTTTTGCCCTATACCTAGGGCCTGATGTGTGGTGTAGGTTCTTTAAAGCAGGTAATTATTAAAATTTGGCTATGAAAATTTGTGAGTAGGTGCAGAGTGACTCTAGGAACATGAATATTTCATCAGCAAAAACTCGATTTTTTGTCCAATTTTTAGTCCGGAAGTGCCACGTCCCCCCTTAACCAGAGTTCGGACTAGGGGGGGTCCCGTTAACTAGCAGCACAACATGCACTTATAGCATTAGAAATGCATGCGCGCTGTGCTGCAAATCCTTCGGAGTGCAGTAACAATAATTACGCACTGCAAAAGTATGGCGTATGTAAAGGCCAGCTTGAGACGCGAACCCAAAGAAGTAGGCACACACTTCCGTACTACGAAACTTGGTGCAAAGGTAGCACCGCCCGCAATATGACACCCATGCCCCACAAAAGAGCACGTATAGAACACCAGTCCCCAACATTACCTGGTCGAATTGGGCCCAAACATGACAGTTCTTGCACACGTGCAAACTGTCTACATGTTATGCACGAACTTTACGCACTTAAAACTGCCTGAGCATTGTGAAATTCTGCACAGAGATACTCTCTGGATGACGTGGAATGTTGATATCTATACAGAACTTGGATATCTACTACAGGATTTTTTGTTTTGTAATTTGAAAAAAGACAGAGGAGAAACACGGGGTGTACAACGGGCACCTCTAAATCTTTTTGCTGGAAACACAGCAGATATAGAATGTTATTTCCATATTTTGGTCAGTTCACGGCACGTTCCTGCCCATGTGCAGTAAAATGAGCCATATGGGGATGTGTGAAAATGTTTATGAAGCTAAAAAGCATGCACACCAAGACCCTATACTTAGTTATCATGGCGGTTCTAACTCGATAGCTGCTACAGCTACAACAAAAGTACAGTTAAGGGGGGGACATGGTTCTTAGAGATAAAATAGGTTATTTCTCAGCCAAATTAGATGAAACTGCACAGCTTTGTTCAGTCTTTTTAGCTTTATTTAACTATCCAGTTATATTTTACACAGATCAATTATTTCCAGAGATAATTAGCAATCTCATTCTATTGTTTGCCGAAACAATGAAAAATTATCTATGCAACGTAACATTATTATAAACCCATATATGGATACTGGAAAGCCTAAGGAGAGCAACGCTGCAATGTGATTGGAAATTGAACAACTACTTCTCAATTTACAGCACTAATGAGTTCATAGTCTACACCTAGACAAAAACATGATAATTTTAAAATTAAAATTTAAGAAATTTGGACTGTAGATTGAAAATCTGCTTGCAGCGTTGCTTTCTATGCATATTTAGCTACGTTGTGTAAAAGGAATTGTAGCTCTAGCTTTCCTAGGTCAACTTTTACAGAAGAAGCAAAAAAGCGAAGCGGCCAAAATCAATTTAGCAGCAATTTGCGCTCAGACACACCTCATATTGGTGTTACAAATTAATTTTACGGCAAAAATAATGAGAAGAGAAGCTAGGAACTTTGCACATTTGTGCAATTTGTGCAAAAATAGATAGATTCCGAAAATGTCAGCTTCAAAAATCGATTTCTTTTTTGCAATTTTCGGACTTCTAAGACCAGTGTCCCCCCTTAAACCTGCTTATAACGAACCCCCATATAACGAATTCCTCAATATAACGAAGTTTTTCTGTTCCCCGCCGTTACTCCACAGAAGCATATGTATTTGAGACCTCTACATAACGAAGTGGCAGTGGGACAGCCCCTCGAAATAACGAATTTTCTCCACCGACAGCCTAGAGATTTCACCCCAAATTTTGTCAAAATGCGCGAGCAGCAACCGGAAGCGCGTTCTCCGCCGCGAGAAAATGCGAAGCGGCGGCATCGCTCTTGGCGCGTTCCAAGGCACGGCAACTGCGAGGAGAGAGCGAGCACGACGCGGACCTGCATCCCTCGACCCGGCTATCTTGCTGCCACTGGCATGTCCTTTTCCCCTCACTTTAAACCTGACCCCGCCGCTTGCTGCAGATGGGCTAGCCCGCGAAGCTGCGCCGGCTTGAGAAAAAGAAAAAAACAACTAGTTTGTTTTTTTTCAACGTGCTGGCAGCGCCACTCTTTGGTTACTGCGAAAGTCTCTGCACTTCACTTCTCTAACTTTACACTAGGTGAGCGCTTGTTAGGCCTAGCTAGCGGGGTCGCGGGCGACGCGCCTCACGAGAAGCTTGCCCTTGATAACACGGTGACTGGATGCACAGGAAATCGCTCTCACGGGGTGATTCAAGGGCAGCACACGTGAAATAATTTAAAAGGAAAGGAACTGGAGACAAACAGCGGTAAACTGGACACAGGCGCACGTTCCGTGCGGAGTGTTCGCAGCTGACAAATGGCCGTAGCAGCATTCTCCGTCACCTTGGAAATCGTATCCTCACAGCATGCGCACGCGACGCGCTGCTGCTGTGGCGTTCTTTTTTTCTTCCCTCCGCTCATTGTACATCATTCGTTCCGCACCCCTTCCTCACCCACGGCGATTCGCTGCGCTCTTTTCGGGCCGCACACTTCCTTTGTGAAGCCTGCTCGACCTCTATTGTCGCGGATTTCCGGGTAGCTGCATATAACCGGTACTTCATCTCTGGGGGTATGGGTTGGGGGGGGGGGGGGTTCTATGGGAGGGTAAATGGGAATCAGAAAAATCCGTATTATAGTCGGTCTTTCACTGTGAAGGTTACGAGTGGTCTTAGCTGTAAATGTTTTCTCACCCAAAATAAATGTTTTGGTTTAGCTCTGCAGTCTGTTACCGTTTTGCTGACTTAAGCAGTTTCTTTTTCGAATTTTCGTGTCGAGCCTGCGAAATCCTCTTTATAACGAAGTTTTCCTGGGAATTAGTCAGTTTCGTTATATCCAGTTTAACTGTAATTACATTTTTGATATCCAGCATCACAACCCTACTAGTGATAATCACAGAGTCCTAGGCCAAGAGTAAAGAATGTCTTTTCAAGGAGCACATCCCCTTAATTCAATGCTGTAGGAAATGATGATGGCTCACATGTGCTGGAACCCTGCTGAGTTGCTAAAGCTGCTAGACCTGGTAAATCGTGTCTGCATATTACATATAGTTGACGCAATTTATAATGGCATGCCCATTTGTACAAGAGCAAAACACCACGGCTGACTCAATAAAACCACACAAGAATGCTTGAAGCCACCACTTTCAAGCAAAGCTTGCACTGTGTCGTGGATTTCGGCAGCAGCGTAGTCACGCAAGAAGCCAGTTTGTGGCCACACTTTTTTTCTTCTCTTGCACACAGCATTTGCGCTCTCACTTTTAGTGACCTCTAGATAGCAGGGCAGGAAGGAACGTGCACTGCAGCATTTTGAGAGCAAAACGCCTTGTGCCCTTTGTGTATTGGCAGAAGAAACTAATGCATTAGAGTGGTAAATATCTGCTGCTTTGCTGGTGTCTTAACCTGGGCACCCAACCACTGAAGGCAAGTGTTTTAGCCACTAGACTAAGCACAATGTTAACATATCTGAACCATATGAATGCCTCAACTTTCTACCACCATGCTTAAGGCTTCCGAGGAGGAACACACAGCACCGCAAAAGAAACAAACAAAGAAAAGAGTAAGTCAGGCACACATGTGCCAAGCTTTGCTTTCCCACACTTTCTCGACAGGGAAAGGAGCGCCTTTCTTTTTTTATATATATATAATGCAGAGGCAAAATAAGTACTCCTTTTGAAGACAGCTTCCCAGTGTCAACCTACTTCATCCATTTTTTAGGTGTAGAGGCATTCTGGTGCACTGATCATCTTCTCACTTCCTTTTTCGGGTACTTCTGATATCACGAACAAGTTTTCACAGTCCCTTCGAGTTTGTCTTTTATGGAACATAGTGCACAATGAGCCCGTAATTTGTTACAACTGAAACTTGACTGATAAAAGCCTAATCGCCAAACCTAAATTTAGTACTCTGCTAAAATTTTTCAACAAGAACGTTTTTAAAAATGTGTCCGTCTTGTCTTGAGCAAGGAATCATGATAGTGAATTTCACAGTGCCAGCACATTTTCGAAGTTCTCCAGCAATGAAACGAGGGAACCGAGTGAACCATACTGAGATAATGCTAGAGCTTGTGAGCCAGTCAACATAAACGCATGAAACCTTGTGGTTCTTAATTGTTTTTGCCATTAGCTAATTTTGAATATTTTGTGAAGACCAAAAATAATATTGCTGCTCCAGAGTAGCCTCCCCCTTCATAAATTCTGACAAAGAAACAGCGATAAACCAGTTGCTCAATGCCTGTGGATTGAAAAGAAGAAAAAAAGAAGACAGCCGGTTGACAAAGGACGGTCCACTCACCAGAGGCCGGCTTTTTCTCAGCCTTATCCTCCTCGGTGGCCTCAGCAGTCTCCATTGGCTCCTCCTCTCCTTCCTCTTCCTCTTCTTCCTTCTTCTTGTCGGCCTCCTGCTGAGTCTTGCGTCGCTTGGACTCCGGCTCCGACTGCTGGGCCCCGCGCTTGGCGCCCCTCCGTCGGCTTGGGGCAGGTGCTTTCTCTTCCTCCTCCTCTTCCTCCTCGGCGGCTGCTGCTGTCGAGCCACGGCTGCCGCGCGTGCTCCGGGAGCTGCGCTTGGGGCGTTCCTCGGCGGCGGGAGTCTTGCGCAGTTCGGCTGCCGGCTTGCGGCCTCTCCGCCTGGGCGTCACCACTTCCTCCTCTTCTTCATCCTGCAAATTCGCTGCAGCGTGAGAACCCTCGATCCATTCCAAACATTATTTCAAACACACCACTCTTTACGGAAACTCGGTTGCCTAGTCATGCACAGTGGTTGGCAGTTCCCACGCAAAAGGCTGTGGGCCGCCCCCAACTTTTCCAAGCACCTTGAGCCATAATGTTCACTCTACAATAATGGCCTTCCTGACAAATCACACTAATGCATTGCCATTTCATCCAATCATGCCTTGCTGCACCTAAACACCCTGGTGCGCACCTGTGCGACATATTGTAGGCGCCCAAACTCATCTAACACCTTCCTGTCCAAACCTATGCCCATTGATGGCACGCTATTTGAGATTTCAAATTCAGATTTCCCAGGTTTCAAGTGCAAGCGGACAAATGGGATCATCCAGTAGGTAAAAAAAGCACTATTTTTTCTATTTTGCTAGTATTTTTTGTTTCTCCTTATGTGCAGGAATTTCCAAAGTGCAGGAGGACTTAGCTGACGTTCCTAACAGGCCATCAATGCCGAGCACTGAAACTTCAAGAAGCTGGTGCATTCATACAGGTTCCAAAGCTTTCACAGATGAAGTTTTCGATACCAACAGCGTCAGTGACTCGTACAACAACTTTGGTATGCCGGATTTCAGTAGAGAAACTGTTACAAGAGGACAAACTGGCCAAGAATAGAAAACACACATCCCTCAGCAAGTTTCCCTCTTCTCTCTGCATAGTTTCGCTGATGCCTTGCTCTTATCTGAAAGTTGTTGTGAAATGTTTTCTTGAAATTCTGCACGATCTGTGTTCAGAATCCTGGCCCTTCGATCTACAAGATACACTGTTCCGTTGCATCATTGGGTCGATTCACGGGGATAAAAACGCGATATTTATTTCCCAACACACGTTCCCCTCAACTTTGCAGCTGATGTCATCTTAATCGCCACCAAGATCTCTCAGACTGGCACACCCTCGAAGGCCATAGGAAAACAAACCATGCTCCAACCTTCCTTCCACGACACAGCACCACACGGGGACATACTTAGTCTAACTATTTGCTTACTTTCTAGCTTTCATATAAATTTATTTCCTTAGAGCAAAGCAAAGTTTATTGATCTCTGGAGTTTTACGTCCTGAAGCCACAATATGATTGCTAGAGATGCCGTAGCAGAGAGGTCAGGAAATCTTGACCACCCGAGATTCTTTAACATGCACTGACATAGCAAGTACATGCAGTACGTGTGCCTACATTGAACGCAGCTGCAATGGTCGGCATTCATCTGTGGCCTTCGGATCAGCGGCTGAGTGCCATAGCCACCAGACCAACGTGGCGAGGCTTGGCTTTTAGTCATATGTTCGTTGGCACTGTCCTCCCATTTCAGACAAGTTTTTCACTTCATCTGTTACATCTACGCACTCTGCTTGGGAAAGAACGCAGACTATCACGAGTGTAACACCACCACTGGCTTTGAGCTGTACCACCTTGTACCACAACCCCCAATCAAGGAACAATCATAACAGACATTACATAGCATGGAAATTCAAAGGTTAAAAAGTTGCAGTGAGGTTTCTTTCACTTAGGCCTGCCATTATCGCTGCTTTGTCAATGCGCTCTTGAATCACCTTTACTTTTGTCACTGTAGAGGTCACTACACAGTAGTGTTTGTTTAGTGGCGCCCCCTTATGCATTACCAGGATTTGTACATGTGAGAATAAATCAGCAGTTGTTCGGCAGCAGTGTCGGCTCACTCTCCCGAGGTTATGTAACATGGTGTCAGAAGTGGTTGAATGACTATTTCAAGCTTAATGCCACAAACATGTCTACTGAACAGACTGGCCCGAAGTGGTCTAGGGTCAACCTACAGGCACCGAAACTGCTTGACTTTGAGAATGCTGGGAGCTAGACAACGTGGAAAAACCTTCTGAAGACTGTGCCGCCATCTGTGGACTCGCAAATGTATTACAACAAACACAGGTGCATTCACTGTTACACCTAGCTTTCTTTAAACAGAACCTCTAGGGACCGGCAAAATATGTTCCATTTATCAGGAGTTTCGTCTACAGAAAGAACAGACTTCCCCACCAGTCTCCATATGCAGTCTCCCATTGAACGGGACCTGTAGGGATAGGCAAAGTATTGTTACGGGTGCAGAGAATTATTACACCGTGTATTTACAGAAATGTACAGTGCCGCACAGCCAGCAAAGCTGTTGTTGCTTCGTCGTCATCTTAGTCGTCAACGTTCTCTTCTTTGCTTCTCCGTAACAGTATGTTAAGTTTATCAGGATTTCTGTTTACAGAGGGAAAGACTCGCTCGCCAGCATCCAAATGCCATCGTGTCAGATGTGGCAGCTTCCCCCAAAACGGCACAGAAGACTAGGCCATTTCGATCGCTGACGTGGCCAGCCACTTTACCGTGCAAGAAAAGCCTTCTACGCAGAGCTTAGGAACACTGCTTCTCCTTTCACACGAATTAGGTGGCCACTGATGGGGGGGTATGTTTTCACTGCGAGCTCTATTCAGTCAAGCCACCAGGCACTTCTCCAAATCTTCATGGTCAGCCACTTGCATTCTTTTCTTTGCGGACCAAAGCATGGCGACTTGAAAGCCTCCCACAGCTCGTCCTTGTCCCGAAGAATTCTTGTCAGGCTGCTCTAGGGGGCTCTGCGCTTCATCACAAGTGTCGCTTCAGAGGAGTGACCACTCTTGATGTCGTTGATGATTTCCAACAGAAGCGCATCGTGCAGTAGTTTCTGCGCGACATGCCCCACAGAACACCGAACAAGTTGCTCTAAGGCTTGAGTCTACCAGCACACAACTACAAGCACACCATGACTACAAGCTAACGACGTGGGCGCAGCATGTCGAGTGAGCGAGAAGGTCAGAAACCACCAGACGGAATCCGAGAAAAAAAGAAAGGGGGCGGGGAGGGGGAATTCAGTGATGCATATCACAACTGCACTGTGCTTGCCCAACTAGTTGCAGTTTCGAGCCTGTTTTCCAGTTCCGTTTATGCAGTGGTCGAAAATTTGAGTTCTGATTAACAAAAATTTTTTTTTACATTGCCTTAAACAAACCAACCAATTGTGAGGCATTTGTTTGGTCTAAGCGGTAGTTCTGTTTAACCAATTCCCATTTATCAAATTCCTTTGTATATTGTATGGGCCTCAAGTGCATCCACTCCTTGACAGGGTCACTCTAGACATGTCGTTCAAATCTCATAAAGCACATGTTGTGTTTCACCTAGCATATTGTGCATCAAAGCAATGAGCATCACAAGTGTTAGCATATTCACAAACTTGTACAGCAACTAGACGACCTGTGTGGGTACATATTACACCAAATTCAAAGATGGTGAAATGCTACGCCTGCCCTTGTGCTGCAGTTGAAAAAAGGCTTGTTCACGACACATTTGTTGTGGGCTTGCAAGACTTGCGTCTTTCGGATCAACTGTGCAGAAACGCTAAACAGAGGCATGCGGGCATGCCAAGCCGAAGACGCGAACAACAGCAATTGACAGTTGCTAGCCAGCACAAGCTCTGACAGCTCCTGCACTTTGCAAATGGACACTGCAGGGACACAAAGGTGTTCTCGCAACCACAGACATGCTGAGCCTTCTTTTGATCACCGCTGCGCAGACACCGTCCACCTGTCGATTCTGCGGCCGCACGTCTCATCTGTGCAAACAGTGCCCAGCTCGCAGCTGAATCAAAAACTCTTGTAAAAAGAAGGGAGAGACTGCAGAAGTTTGTTGCTCTTGAAAACCAGCTCCAAGGGCAGCTCCATCCAAATGAATGCTGTCGATGTTAGAACATCGACATCATGTCAATGTTAGTGAACGTCGCCATCGACAACTACAAAACACAGGTCCAAGCTGACATGCTACTTAACGGGCCTGGAAGTCAATCGCTATGGCTACTTGGTTCATATATGGACCAACTTCGCCTCAGAAAGACGTGCTCCCAGCACCTGTTTGTAGAGTCCCTCTCTGTTCGTCTTTTGGGGCTGCCAGCGATCCAAACCCTCAATGTTCTGACCTTGGCGGAATGCGCACTCATGAAGCATCGCTGCACATTGAACTACTTTGCAGATTTGGCACTCTCTGGAATGAACATAAAATGAACTTGAAACTGAGTGCTACTCCATTCTCCTACAGTGTACATCATCGATTCTATCTCGTAGTTTGAAATGGTCAGATGTGAGCTCAACAAACTTGAAGTGTCTGAGTAATACGCCAGGTCAACGGTCGATGCCCTGCTGTTCCGGACTAGCGGCCATCCCAAAAGCACAGGGAGATCGCCTTTTGTGCATTCAGTTAACTCGGCTCAGCCAAGTGGTACTTCAGAAGCGCCACATTCTTCCTAGAGTGGAGCAAGCTCTCGGACTTATTGGAGACGCAACGGTGTTCTCAAAGCTGAATGCGATGGCAGGTTCCATCAAGTCAAACTGTCTGCAAGTCACAAAAGCTCACAACTTCCATAAAACCATTTGACAAGTCTGCTTCTGCCACGTTCCTTTTGGCATAGCCTCTGCCGCATGAATCTTTCCAGAAGCAGACGGCCAGGATTCTTGAAGGATAAGGAGTCGCAACATTATTGACGACATCCTTGCCTTCGGACACACTCGACAGCGACACGTCTTCATACTTACCCGGGTTGTCTCCTCTTTACAAGGCTGGGATGATGCTCAACAAGAGCAAATGCTTAATTGGTGCATCCGAAATCTCATTTGAAGCGATTCCTTCTGCACAGGGTATTAGGCCAGACCCGCATACGCTTCACACTATCAGAACCATGGAAGCACTAAAGAACCTTGCAGGTGTCCGATGTCTGCTAGCTGTAGATGTCAAAACACAGACACCGTCGTCCCTTTTCATTCTTTACGAATTAGGCCCTCACAGACCAGTGTGCTATTAAATTTGTATGTAAATGTTACAGTGGGCAAAACAACAACTCTTCTGCTTTATCGAAGCACAAAAGTGCCTAAGATACTGTTTTGGCATGGACTGCCTTTCCTTTTATATTTTCCTTTACCAGTGGCTTGTAACACCACTTGAAGAACATTTCTCCACCGCACTCCTGGGCCTGTTGTGCCCTGGGAGATTTCACATGAACCACAGTGATGTTACCTGCATGGTTCATGTTTCCATCAGATGGCGGAGACTTTTAACAAGCACATCGAGCTCAAAAATATGAGCCACGCGGCAATGCAAGGCACGATGGCTTGTACATCCGAAACCATGCAACTCAAAAGAAAACAGTTGTAAAAAAGGATGAGGCACACTTGAGCCGTGCCACGCGGCAAGGCACGATGGCCTCGGACACCCGAAACTGCACGCATTCAAAGGAAAACAGAAGAGGGCAGGTCGCTTGATCCTTGCAACTTGACGCAATCTCTGGTTCTTCGAGCAGTGAGGACGCAGACACTGAAGTCGCTTTTCCGAGAGTTCAGCTTGGATCAGTAGGTAGCTAATTTGCATGTTACTCTGTTTATTTTCCAAATGTGCACTTAATACTTTTATCTGAATATACAAACTTACTTACAATAAAATTTTTTTTCTTGGGAAAAAATGCTTTGCGGGACCCACCAAACCATTGAGTATTATTTTTTTTACCTCAGCACTCGATCTACGACTAATTCTTTATGCAGAATGTGCCAAGTAATGTTGCAACAATTTGTATATTCTGAAATTTTCAACAGAAATTTTTGCCAGAGATAATATCTGAAAATTTTGGATTTTCTCCTATGCAACAAAACAGTTAGCTCAGTAATCCACTAATATTCTCAAATATAATTATAGAATCTTAGCGATTCAGCAACATTACAAATGCCGGTGTGCTTTGCTGCCACAACTACCGTATTCAAAATTACAGCATAAACTCATAGAGCTCAGGCATCCACCGGCTTCTATGAGAGGCTGCAAAACATCATCTTGGCACACGCTCTGCACAAATTACACAATTCTGGACAAGTCACCATCAGGCACAGCAATCACACGCTGTACCTACAGCCGATCCTCCCTAGCATTTGTGTGCATGGTGCCACCTGCAAAGCATGCCCCATTATAAAAATCACACATCGCCGCACATGGCCAACCATCCCTAGCCATTCAGTGCATGGCATTACTCACAGAGCTTGAGCCGCCGTTGCCAGGATACTTGCGTTGTATGCAGTGTAGTGTAGTGTAGTGTAGCAGTCAGTAACAGTGCCACGCCACAAATGATGCTCAGGAGATCTCGAGGCACATACTGTATAAGGCTGTCAGCAGTAGTCATGCTGGCTGTCTGTCAGTGGCCACCACCACGCCTTAAGCATTTCTAATCTTTCCGTACAAAGACTGCGCACTTTCAGATAAGTGTAGTCAATGGTCAGCTGGTCCTCGCACTTGCCGAAAAGACGTATACAGTCACTATCATCATCATCAGCCTGTCTATGCACACTGCAGGGCAAATGACTTCTCGACATTATTCCGGTCCTCTGCTAACTACAGTGGAACCCCACTTATAACAGTACTGAAGTGCCGTGAATCATTACATTGTTACAACCAATAATTGTTGTAAAGATATGCATAAAAAAAACATGAAGAAATGGGGACCCCAGAGCTGTTGCCCCTGTGGAATTGCAGGGGGGGGGGGGAAATGGCAAGAAAAGCTGCTTCCCACATTCAATGCTTCACAGCATGACACTGAGCGCAACATGGCCAAAGATAACACCCTGAACTAACTCAAGCTGCACTGAAAGGACCACCCCCTGCTGCTGATCCCACCCCTCTTTCTGCAGCTGTGCTAGTTTACTCCTCACCTTTTTACTTCAGTGGCCAGAGGAGGATAACACTGAGGCCCTTCTGGGAAAGCTAGTTGAAGTTCCTCAAGGGCAGCTTTGAAACCACCGCCCTTTCCTACTTTCTTTTCAAGGTGGGGCTCATGTTTTGGAGGGTGGCAGAATGGAACAGGGACAGAGAGACCCTGCAGGAAAAGCTGGTTTCTACAGCACGACAGTGTGGCAGAGGTAAGGGGAACAGCATGTGTACAGCGACCAGAGTTTGTTTTCTTTTCCAAGATGTCACATTCCATCACCTCTTGGCACCAACACAGGGTACACCCCGCAGCTAGGCTTCATTGTTATAATCTATAATTGGGCATGGGGACATTGCTGTAAGAGGGTTAGTTCCCCACAGAAAACATGCAAAAGCTGATGGTGCAGCAGCAGCAGCTCATCATCATTATAACTGACACTATTGTTAGAACCCGTATAGTTATAAGTGGGTTCTATAGTATTATCTTTTGCAGCCAATGCAATAAACGTTGATGGATTCAGTTAACCTATATGACAAAAACTATTGCGGTACACATTAACTGCCAGGCATAACATGAGCCACTGCAGCTCAAAACAATAAAAAAACATTAAGTTTCACAAGGAGCCAGCCAGGTATTTGTTGCATCATGCTTTTACTGTAATGTGTGTGCATTCTACTGCTGCAGGTGATACTCGCAACAGGCACATATCTGAATGATGATAGACAAGGAACACC
>JABSTT010006253.1:0-13255 GCA_013339685.2 Hyalomma asiaticum | reverse complement strand
CCAGGTGCGACACTGACACCGAATTGTAGTCGGCGAACCCGGAAAGCACCCCGATGAGTCACAATGGTCTGTGCATCTGCAGATTCATCAGTCACAGGCAGCTGCTGGTAGGCCTGTGCCAAGTCTAGCTTTGCAAAAACAGCTCCACCAAAGAGGGATGCCAGCAGGTGGCTGACCGCTGGCACGGGATACGAGTGCTGCTGCAAGGCTTTGTTGATTGTGCACTTATAGTCTGCACAGATGCGGACGTCTCCATTTGCCTTCAGGGCCGTAACGATGGGGGTTTCCCAACGAGCGTGATCAACCGGCTCCAGGATTCCCTGTTGTACCAGTTTGTCCAGTTCGGCGTCGATTTTTGGTCGAAGTGCAAAAGGAACCCTCCTTGCTTTTAGGCGGATAGGCACAACATCAGGGTTAAGTGCAAATTGCACAGGCGGTCCCTTGTAACAGCCCAGTGTCCCATCAAACACAGAGGCAAAGTCTTTGAATATGCTATCAAGTGATGCTGGCAGTTGGTCAATGTGTTGCACTCCCGTAATATCAATTCCGAGTGCAGGAAACCAATCAAGTCCGAGAAGACTTGGGCGCTTCCCTTGACAATGACGAGGCGCAGCTGGCCGTCAAAATCTTTGAACTGCACTCGCACGGTACCGATTCCCCGTACAGCGATGCGGTTGGCTTGATAGTCTCTCATGATGATGTCAAGTGGCTGTAGATTTGGGACACACCCCTTTGGAAAAATGCGGCTGGCAGTGGCGTCGGAAATTATCGAATAGGTTGATCCCGAGTCCACCTCCATCTGGCACTGTGTGCCTTCGATTCTGAGGTCCACATATACCTTCTTCTTGGCAGGCTGAGACACTGCGTTGATAGCAGTCACCGCCAAGTCGTCGCAGTACGCCATGTTTGTGCGAGGGGCGTTTTTGGAACGCTGCGTCCGGCCGTCGGCTTCGGAATGTCGACGTGGGCCAGACTGCCACCGGGACCGGCAGACCTTAGCAATGTGCCCGGTTTTCCCGCATTCCCTGCACTGGACAGCACGGAATCGACACAGGCGTCGTTCATGAGGGCCTCCGCAGCTGGCGCAGGAGCCACTTGACAGTCTCTCGACGCCCCGTTGCTGCTCGGGGCCTGCACGAAGCCGGAGAACGTCTTCACTGGCTCCTTGCTCCCCGTCATCACCTGCCGTCGTTCCGTGGTGCACTGGCTCGACGCGCGGCGCGCTTGTGCTTTGGGGCGAGGTAAAGCTTCCTTCTCGGGTAATGGCCTCAGCGGCGACTGCTTCCTCGACAGCACTGGTAAGAGACACCTCTTTTTTTGCCAGTAATCGCCGCTTCACCGTGTCATTCTGTAGCCCGAACACGAATCGGTCCCGTAGCGTGGTGTCGAGGTCATTGAAGTTGCAGTGTTGTGCCGTGGTTCGAAGGGCAGCGAGGTAGGCGGCGGCAGACTCACTCGGTGCCTGGTCGCGGCGATGGAATTCGTAACGCCGGGCCAGCTCTGGTGGTTTCGGCGCAAGGTGGTCCCGCAGCGCAGCGAAAATCGTTTCGAATGACGTATCCTTTAAGTGGCTCGGCGCCACTAGCGCCTTGGCTAGCTGAAAGGTGGCGGGACCGCATCGGCTGAGAAATGTCGCCCTCTTCTTGGCAGCGTCCGTGGTATTCTGTGCCTCCAAGAAGAATTCGAAGCGTTGCGCGTAGTCTTCCCATTCTTCCGGGTGGTTGATGTCGAAGGCCTCGATCCCGTCTGCAGTGGCGGCCGTCATCGTGACGAGTACGCACCGGAGCCGCCGGGGCTACCTTTCCTTTGCGGCGGTGTCCGTCGACTTTCCGTCGCATCCCATCCTCGTCGCCAGTGTTAAGTAGCGTGGGTCGTACGGCGCGGCAACGTTGGCACGGAACGGAATTGGCAACGGTTCTTTATTGCCATCACGGGAACCAAAACAAGACTGAGCACAACGGAAACACATTGGTATAATATATACATCTGCTTCCGGCAGATGGCGCACTTCGATCCAGGGTTGCTTGAATACACAACAGCCAGAACATGGGATCGTGCTGAGCTCGGTATGATCACTCGGGATCCAAGTGTGATGCACTCGCGATGAAATGCTAGTGTGGTCGCTTGTCATCGGTAAGGAGCAAACTCATCTCCAGTGAGTTTCTCCACTGTGCCATCCTGCACTGCCTTGTACAACCTCTGCAGGATGCTGTCTTGTTGTGTCAGGCGTGCTATCTCGGTAGCAGTCAACGGCGGTCTCGGTAAAGCTTCGAACAATAGTACGTCGCCTGGAGGCCAGGGTTCATCGAGACGTTCTGGTAATGGCAATTGGCTCAACGCATCCGCGTTTTGATGGTTCTTGCCATGCCTGTAGGTGTTGAGCTCGTAAAGGGCCATGTCTGGTGAGTCCTGCTGAGTCGTCACTGGTGCTGAGGCAGCTGTTGAAGTTCCTTGTTGGGGATATTCGATGCTATTGCTCGTTTTTGCCTCTTTCCGCTTTTTCAGGCAGGCCTTTTCAATGTGTTCGCGTTTCTTGCAGTAGTTGCAGGAGGCTGTCTGGAACTTGCAAGTGTCCGGATTATGTTGCGCGTTACAACGCCAACAGCGTTGTTTCTTCTTTGGGGAAGAGGTACTCGAGTGACCTTGGTTGTCTGTCTTGCAGATACTTGTGCAGAATTCGTGAATCTCTTTAAATTCGTTTTTCACGTTCTTCTGGTTTTCGACAGCGTTTTCAGCTCGCAGTGCGAGGTCGAAAGCTTTCTTGAACGTCAAGTCCTTTTCTGCGAACATCCGTTGCTGGACCTGCTCGTTGCGAAGACCGCAAACGAAACGATCACGCAGCATGACGTCCATAGGCAGCATTGTTGGATTCGCCGCAGTGTCTGCGCTTGTCCCAAAATTGCAATCTGCCGCTAGCTTCTTGAGCGCCGTGACGTAATCACTGACCGTTTCGTCGTGCCGTTGGTCACGTTGCTGGAATCGTGCCCTGCAGAAGACCTCAGACGGTTGTGGATCAAAGTGAGCCTTGAGCATCTGGACTATGTCCTCGTAGCTCACTTGGTTTGGCTGCTTGGGTTGAATGAGGGCGCAGACGATGTCATAAGTCTGTTCCCCGCACAGCGTTAGCAGATGAGCACGTTTCTTCGATGCGTCCGTAATGTCGTTAGCCTCGAAGAAGAACTGTAGCCTCCCATACCAGGATCTCCAGGAGCCGGAGCTGCCGCTGAATTCGGGTAGCCGACCAAAGTCAGGCATCGCCATGTCGTTTCCTTGACGTCGGTGGAGTGCCGATGAGTCCAGTCTTCCTCGTCGCCAACTGTTACGTCTGTACAGCCGCTTGTGGCTGTAGACGATTTATTAAAGTACAGGAAACGTAAACAAGTTCAGAAGCGTAGATCAAGCGTTGGAGTTACTCCTGGCCAACGTTCGACACACCAGGCTCGCGCTCGTGCCACAGCGCCAGTACAGTCGCGCACGCACTTCGTTGTCGTCTTCTAAGGCGACATGTCAAGCGCGATGACGATGATTGAAATATTTTTCCTGGTGCTGTTTGGTAACTTCATTTCTTTTGGCTACTTGCTCTCGCATAGGCAACGCTGGTTGAAGCAATTTGTCTGCCTTCGGTAGCCTTGTCCTCAACTGCCTCCCCATGAGCAGTTGTGCAGGAGAGTACCCACTAACGTCCGGCATGTCTCCAATAATCCAGGAGAGATAGGGGTCTGTGGCTTTTGAGAACAGGTTTTTGATTGTTTGTACCATTCTCTCCACTTCACTGTTGGACTGAGGGTAGTGAGGACTGCTTGTTACGAGTTGAATCCCATAAGACCGTGCGAAAGCGGCGATCTCATGCGACGGGAATGGCGGACCATTGTCTGACCTGACAATCCTAGGAATGCCGTGTTGACCAAACAAGCTCTTGAGGATCTCTATTACCACTCCTGCTGTAGTGCGTCTGAGTGTCACTACTTCAAGGTATCGCGAGTAGTGGTCCACGACAACTAAGACAGTCTGTTCGTTCCAATGGCAGAGGTCCACACCTAACACTTCCCATGGATTTCCAGGTAGGGGAGTGGAAACGAGAGGCTCCGCATAGTTTGCACGAATCGGGGTGCATTCCATCTTGTCGAGCTTGCGTTTGACCTCCACTTGTAATGGAGCAGGACTCCGTCGAGGAGCACGTAGTGATAAGGGCCCTGCGTCTGGTTTCAGTCCAATAGTGTACTCTTCCTTCAGGGTCCCTAGCTCGGAAAACAAATTTGCGTGAAGCTCTGTTTGAGGCGTCTGAGCATCAGAAGTGTGAACGCCGCCAAGGAACTTCACTACTTGGAGTGCTTGTAGGGCTGGGAAACCAAGTAACGGTACAGTGAGCGAATGAACCACGTAGAGGCGTTGAGTGCTTCTCTTGCCTTTCCAGAGAAGTGGTGTAACGTAAGAGCCAAGTACTTGCAGCGGCTGGCTCCCTGGGCCAGTTAGCTGGTTATCCCCGCACTCGAGCTGCGAAGGCAGGTTGGGAAAGTCATGTGGCACTGCTGAAACTTCTGCTTCCAAGTCCACCTTGAAAGATGTTGTGCAGTTGTCGATTGTGATGTCGATGTATTTCGCATTCGCTCACGACTTGAGAGTGTGCAGATGGATATACGCAAGCTTGTTGCATTTCTCTTGTGACTTGTGTGAGCGACAAACCTCTGCAAAATGTCCACGTTTACGGCAATTATTGCAGAGTGAGCATCGTGCAGGGCATTCAGACCGCGGGTGGTGCGAGCGTCCACAGAAAAAACAAGCGTCTCCACTGCTATCGGTTGGTTTGTCGCGAGGCCTTGAGTTGCAGTGCCGAGTAGCGTCAATCCCAATTTGCGACGAAGTCGTATAGCTCGCTTGAGCCACCTTCTCTTTTTCAGTGTCCTCCGCTTGGTGGGCTTGGACCCAGGCATCTTTCAGTGAGAGCTTCAGACTTCGGCAAAGTTGTTCCGAGAGACAGGAATCCCTTAGCCTGACCACGAACCGGTCACGGACAAGTCTGGGTAATTGCAGCGTTTGACGAGCCGGCACAATTCAGCGTAGTATGCGTCAATGCTTTCCCCTGGTAGTTTCATCCATTTGTGGAAACGAGACGACTCGTATAGTTCGTTGACGGGGTGGACGAAATGTTCCGTGAAGCGCGCGACGACGCTGTCGTAGGTACGCGCTGGTGTTTCATCGAGAGAAAGCGTTTCCAATAATGGACGCGCTTCGGGTCCCATGCAGTACAAAAGTGAACGTACTTGCACTTCAGATGCGGCTCGCTGTAGACTGTCGCGTAATCTTCATAGCGTGACTTCCAAGAGGGCCAACTTGCAGCGTTGGAAAATTCGAAGGGTTCTGGCTGTCGGAGAGAGAGGCTGAGCCATTTCTGCAGGAGGCACCTTTTGGGTTGGGTCCTGGGCCATTCCAGCGCTGGCGAATTCTGCTCCAGAGCACAGAGTAGACTGTCTATGCAGCTATTTTAGCTGCCACCACTTCTGACACCATGTCGAGCTGGAGGCATGTTCATCAATGGGTAGGCATAACGAGGCGCGAGCCAGGAGCGAGATACAAGACGGCCAGCCAGCTCGTGATCGAAACCAGACTGCCTTTATTAAAGGGGCCATGAAAAGAATTTGGATATGCCTGGTTGTAATTTTCACTGATTCAATACACATTCGACAAGCCGATTCCAAAATATTTCAGCGAAATATTCAGTGCACATTTAATAACGCTCGTTTGAAACCCCAGCGTTCTTGCCCTCCCGAAATGACTATGTGACACTACCGGCCGGCATGGTACTATCCAGTGACGTTGCAGTAAGATATTTTTAAGCTCAAAGGCATAGTGAACTCGCGTTTGCTCCAAAAGAATCGATTTACTTGAAACCTAGAAAGAAAGAAAATACTCTGAAGTCGTGTGGTGCCACCATTTGGAAGAAAAGCTGCAGCACGGTTCGTTTTTCTGTGGCCTGCGAGGGCACGCCAATCTCGGAGGTATAGCGGCTACTAACATGACGTCATCTGCAGAGTTGAGGGGAACGGGTGCAGAGAAACCGAGACAGCGTTTTTTATCACTCTAAATCAATGCACACGGTGCTGCGGAACAATGCATATTGTTGATTCGAGGGTCAGGATCCCGAATACGCACTTAGTACAAAATGTTCAGAAAACGTTTTACAACCCCTTTAACACAACCCTGACTCATCGTAGGGCAGATGGTGCCATTAGTTAGTCACGCACGGAGGTGTACTGTAGCAACTACGACAGTCATAGAAGCATTGCCGTGTGTGGCTGGCAAGTTTACAATTGGCGGCGTGCTCGCCTCTGGCGTATAAGCACGTGTGAAACTTTGTAGCCATATTGATAAGAAATTATCGTGGCCATGGTGGAGCATCACCAAGGCCGTAATATTTTAAGTGCACAGCACTCTAGAAGCTCGCCTTGTCGATGACCGTCACCTCCTGCCTGTCACGGGGCTAGCAAATCAACGTGCCCTCGTGTAGGTTCGAGTACTCTAAAACCCGATGGCTTAACTGTCATCGAGAAAGGAAAGACGAGACTGTTTGAACAGGAAAAAAAAAAAAAAAGCAACACTCGCTATATTTAAAGAAACGAAATAAAGAGAGAAAAGGATAAAAACAAGACGAAGCATGCAAAGGAGAGGAAAAGTTAACAGAACTATGAATGTGAGGAAGAATAGTTAACGATGCATAAGAATAAGTTTAAAAGAAAAGACTGTCACTGTTCAGATGGGCACACGAGAGTACACGGCGAGGTAGATGCAGAAGACGCACTCGGGGCAGACTTGCCTTAAGGTGTCGCTCGGAGGGAAGGTAGCGTCGGGCGAGTCAAGGTCAGCAGCCTCTCGGCATTTTTCATCCGATGCTCGGACAACGAACCGGAGATGCAGTTGTGCCTGGCCAACGCCAGACGATGGGAAGCTGGTGGAAAGCCTGGCTAACGCAAGATGTTGGAAAGCCTGGCCAACGCCAGATGATGTACCGCTCGGGTACACGCCCAGGTGGGAGCCTGCAGCGGCCTTGCCACAGGAACTCGGCCGCCACTCCCGCGCCCTGGTATGCTTCTTCCTTGTACCACGTCTCCACCATGTCTGCCTCGTTTCTTCTCCCCGCTTCTTCCTACCCAGCGTAGAAGCTCTTCATTCGTGGAGTTCAGCTGACGTAAACGTGGAGTTCAGCTGACGTAAACTCACGCGCCCGTCTGCACATCGTCTTTGTCGTCCAGGAGAGCTCGTGTCCACTCATTGAGTTGTCCTCTTTTTCTGCGGCTCCTTTTTATGGCGCACATTTCGAAATACGTGCACTTCACTCATCACACTGTCACGTGCTCCTGCTTCCCGCTGATAGCCACAATGTGGAAGAGAGGGTGCTATTGCCTAGCCGAGAGCGTGGTTTCTCCTTCGACAGCACTTCTCCGGCACACAACAAGAATCGGAATGGTCTGGTCATTATGTTGCTCAGCTGCTAAACCAAAAAACATGAATTCACTCCCGGCCATCATGGTCACTTTTTCAATTGAGGCAAAAATGCCAGAGGCCCATGTGCTGTACGGTGTCAATGCGCATTTAAGAACCTCAGGTGGCCAAAATTTCCGGAGTACTCCACTATGGCGCTCTCCTCTATTCTACTCTTTTTGGTCTCTTTCCCCTAACTGAGACATGCTCCCAGCAAGGGCTAGAGGAAATAGCGTGCTCTCCATAACCAAACCACAATCACCATCATTGCCCATGCTATGCATAGCTTCATGGGGTTGTGTTTAACAACTGTCCTTGTCCTTTCCCTTTTGATATTCCCTCATTTACAATAGTGCAGCTGTTTAGCTGTCCTCCCTCTCATGCGGCGGCAGTGGTCGCTCCTTTGTCCTGTGCTCCTCTCGCACTGACTGCTCTTTCATATGAACTCTGGGCAAAACATGGCACTCTCTTTGGCAATGCAACTTCTGACGCTACTCTTTGTGCACGTCAGTGCTTGTAGCGACACTCTGCCTATGAAATCAGTGGGATTTGCCGGCCAGGCACTGTAGATGATCGTGAAGTACAATCGAGCAACAGGCATTCGGAAAAAATTGCAAGCCTAGGATGTGATGCGTTATGCTTTAGTATTCTATAATAGTCTTAAGACAGAATTTCTTAAGCGATACACTGACTAGATGCCCCTTTATCTAGTGTGAGCACAATACATCCGCTTCATCTTCTCATCTGTATATACATCTGTACATACTCATCATCACACCTTAGAACCACTGTTGTGGGGCTTTGGCTCAGAAGGATAAAGAGGAAATTTAGGACTAAGCGTTGCCTCACAAGTGGTGGAGAGTGCTGTCTGGTCTGGTGTGAATAGCGAAATTCTGAGTGTGAAGCGAATTTTAATATTTATGTTCAAGTGCAAATTGAATAGAATATTTTTCAAATAATGTTTGAATATCTCTTAACTAATACCATGTCAAATTATGGAGAAACGTTCTGCTAAACATGGGCAAAAATATTTGTTGCAACGCTGGTGTACTCCCACAGTGTCATTCCAAAATCCTGAGAAACAGTCCGACAGAGAATTATGAAACAGAAAGCTGAGCAAACTTTGCCACAGCATGCGAGTGTTAACTTCGCCACAGTACACAAATGTTTCACCGCAGTACACGGGTGTTATGCAGCGAAGCGGACTACATGTGGGAATGAGCCACTTGAGACATCGCGTATTTTCCCCCCTTAATTACCAACTTCGAATAGTTCAGATAGTAAAAGTTCAGCGCGAATCAAATTGAATAGCAAAATTATTCAAAATTTCGAATATTTGCACACCCCTACTTGTGATATAAACCACACTTTTGAACCGGTGTCCACAGCCATACGATGATGGTCATCATAACGCGCTTTTAAACGCTGTTGAGATACCAGAGTTTGAAGGCGTGCGATGCGCCGGCCTCCTCTGCCTGGCACACGGTCTTGGCAACTGAAGATTCCATGTCCATCGTGAAAGGAAGAATAGTGTCGAGGCAACTTCGCGGAGAGCGAGCGTAGAGCAGATAGAATGGAGGGTATCTGTGTTTTCATACTTCACGGTGTTGTAAGCATGATATACAGTAGTACTTCGTCCCAGTTTTTGTGCTTTGAATCAACATAGATGGTATGTTTGCAAGAGTCATATTACAGGGTTCGTACAGGTTCTGAAAGCAGAAATTCAGGCGTTTTTAAGGACTTTCAAGGCCCCAAAAAGTTTTTTTAAAGAACCCATATCAATAAGTGAACTGGTACTAGTAATAAAAAACAAAAAATTTACTGAACACTAATGAGACAACTCGCATTATGCACAGGTTAAGAAAAGTTGAGGACTACACTGAGACAGGTGGTAAGCATTCACGAAAGCTCTAGAAGTTCTGCGTTTATTCCTTGGTTGATGTTTAGCAGTTCTTCTGTCTAGCTTTTTGCTGTTTTCCTGGGGCTGTTTGACTTCACAATGTATGTGACATCACCTGCCTCTTCTGCTTTCAATGCCAATTCATCTGCTGAAGTTGTCAAATCAGCAACTGTTGCTTCCAGCTTCACTTTCATTCTCCTTAAATTACTAATTTCACCCTTAACGAGGCACCTTTTTGAATCACTCGCTTGTTCTTGTTGCTTTTTTTTCTGCACTTCCAAATGTGCGTGGTAAGGATGCCTTGCAAATAAAAAATACCCGCATTTCCCCGAAGGGGAGTATGAGGAAGTGCGAAGCACGGGGTGATGCTATGAGGCGGCGCGCGCAACTAAACTGCAGAGCCGAGCGAAGGAGACGGCAGCGAGAGAGCACGCGCCAGCCGACCCACGGAGGTCTGGCCGTTTTTAAGTGCAAAGCACTTTACTGATGATGATGATTAAGTGTAATTAATGATTTAAAGTGTTGTTGTCATGATGCATTTGTACACACACGCACACATTTATATATGAAGTATAATTTATTTATTTTACACTTCACGCTTTTCGTATGATGCATTAATGCACCTCGCGAGTGCGTCACACACACACACACATACACACACTACACACCTATTCGGCGGCCGAGGGTGAGTGCAAACCTAACGGGGGGAGAGGCACACCAGCTGCGCGGAGAGGGTGCGAGGAGCCGGCGCGGCGCGCGCAGCCACGGCGCGGAGGCGCCAGCTGCACAACGCGCCGTGACGTCACGGCGCGGAGAGCGGTGCGGAGCCGGCGCGGGGTGCGCGCAGCCACGGAGCGGAGGGCGGAGCGCGCGCAGTCACGTGGGGCGTGACGTCGCTGCGCCGTTGCTACAGACGCTCCTCTCCGCTCCTCGCGCCGTTGCTAGGGGAGAGGAGGAGGAGCGCGGATGCCGGCGGAGTTTTCGGGGTCGCTTAAGAAGTGCATTCGCACTTAAAACACATGTCTTCAGTTCCATTGTTATAGGGACGTTAAGGATCCCACCTGCCTTATCAACGGTATCACATATAACAAGTTGTGAGATGTATGACAGGCTTTTAAGTTTTCCACACAAACTTGCTGGTTTACACTGAACCCTCTTTCAGCGGTTGCCTGGCCGTGACTCAGCAAAAGCAAAAGTTCCACTACTCTCCACAAATCACTGTATGACGAGTTGAACATGAGGAGTTCTAAAAAAAAATTTGTCTAGCTTATCCGAGCTCTTTTCGAACAAACCCAGCTTGTGCTTCTCCATCTGTAGCATTTCGGCACACTCAGCAAGTACCATGTCTCAGTGGTAATTGCTTAACCTTTAGCAGTGATAAGGGCATTCAAAACATTCTTCAGGCCTGCCAGACACTTGTCTGGCTTGGTTTACATTTGTCGGATATCCAGCGAGGAGAGGCCTCTAACCAAGAGGAATTTTAAAGGACCCTTCTCAAGAACTTTCATCGTCACACTCACAAGAAATTGCTTGCATTCCATTTTAAATGCAAATGCATCTTTTGCACTGACCTTAGAATACTTCAGAATTTGTTCAGCTATATGTCCAATGTCCACTTTCTCGAGTGCAGCATGACTGTTCACGTCTTCAATGTTGATTTTCAAGAGGCCTGTAATCCCACTTGATGCAGAGAGAACTGAGCACTTTACAAACTTTGTGAGCAACTTTCTGACAATTGCTTCGAGGTCCTTTGCTAGAAAAAATGCAAGTGGTTGATCAACCTGATATTACGTCAGGAAAGGTTTGAGAATTAGTGCAACTGCAATGGCAAAGTTCAGTTTTGTTGGGATTAGTGGGTCACCACAGAAATTGAGAAAGTTCTGAAAGGAAGCACATTTCAGCTGGTTCACCTCTTTTTGTCTTGCAGACTCTACGTACATCTTCACATCAGGCCACAGTGAAAGGGCTCATTCAATCACTGGAACGTTTTCAACCCTGCGATGGGCAACATATCTGATAGGGAGCATGGTCTTCCCGGTCACCACAGACAAGTCCTCTCACCTGGCCGGAGAAGCTTGAAACAATGCACCTAGACTAGACAGCAAAGTGTCCAATCCCCACTTGCTGGCAGTTACACCCACTCAGTAGGCGTTGTGCGCAACGTGCAGACCGCGAGTGCCCAAGTCAAGGCAATGTATACTTGATAGTTTTCTTGCAGGTGCTCCTGAAAGCCTCTGAAGAATTTCAAAGTGACATTTGGTCTGTCATAGAAACTTGCAGAATCTTTGCAAGCGGTAATGACTGCAGTGCCTTCAACAATCCATCTTCGATGTCATCTGCCATTGCATGACCCATGAAAACGGATGTGAAGTACCTGGTAGCTATTCATCAAGATGCATCCCAGAACCTGATGTGCATATCCATCTGCTTCTGATGGAGGCAATCATTCACAGATTCATCAAACAAAATGAGCGTAATCACACTTATCGATTGCCCAATGGATGGACGATGGAAAGACAGGGCTTCAACCATGACATGCAAGGTACGCACACTTTTTTTCCCCACATTTGAAGGCCTTCACCACTTCACTGTCGGGAAACATTCTCTTGAACAGATCACTTGTGTGTGCGGATGAACTGTACAAGTAATGAGAGGTAAAGACCTTCAAAGCCCACAATATTTCGGCTTCTGTTGCTGCATCGTGAGCCTTGCATGTGGTATTCAAATCCGATGACTATGATGGGACCACACGAACGGATTCGCCACTCTCACGGGGTGTCACATACTTCATCATGGAGCTACCCGCTGCACTCTTCATGCTGCCCTTGTGCTTCGCACTTTTCTGGTGGCTCTTCAGCGCAGACGCTCCCATCAAAAACATTTCCACACAGTCTGCATCTAGCACAATGCAAACTCATTGGGCCCAGCGCGACCCAGTCTTTGTAGTCAACGTGGCTAAGCCACGATTGCTGAAAAGTACACTTCCCAGGCATTGTGTGCACACACAACTACGTCCACGTAGTACAGCACGCATGGAATAAAGCGTGCTCCGATTAAGTGAAGAACAAGCAGTCTCAGAATGTCTATCGCCGATGAAAAATGCAGGCCCGTAGGAAACAAAAAGGCAACGCTAAAACCAAATCAGGTAGGGTTGGCTTGGATAGGAAGGCGACCCACGGCCGCTCTCAATGTGGCCACCTGCTGAACAGGCAGTCAGCACCGCTAAATTCCCTGGATTTTTCACAGCGACAACTGGCTCCTCTCCCTTTAAGTATGTTAGCCATGTACTTTCCAGCAAAACTATGCGAACGCGACGCGCATTTCTACGCCTACTGACCCCCCTATCATTAGTGAACGGGGGACACGTCGCCTGTTTCACCCGGCGCTTGAAAAGCGTTCGAAAAACATGGCTACCGAAAGCATTACCCAATGAGATTCGTCGGTGGCGCTTAAATAGTTGTTACTGCTCAACAAAGAAGAGAAAAAAATCTAGGGACTTTCGGTGCCACGGACAGAATTTTAGGGTTTTCAAGCACCACTTTCCGCACAACCATAGTCAAGGGTTTTCAAGGCCTTGCAAATGACATTTTCAAGTTCAAGGGTTTTCAAGGTTGTTGTTAAGGACCCGTGCGAACCCTATATTAGTACGCTTTATGAGGCCACTGATCTGCAGGTGATGAGGGGTGGTGTGGCGCAACTGGCAGGCAGACATACACAGGCATTCCTCAACAACATCGGCGACCAATTGGCGCCCTCGTTCACTTATTATGACCCATGAAGGACCGTGGCGTAGAATTATAAAACGAAGCATAAACTGTGTGTGATACGTGAAACGCTGTAACCATGGCCTCAGTTTCTGCGTAGCGTGTCAGGGGTCAA
>JABSTT010006252.1:0-14345 GCA_013339685.2 Hyalomma asiaticum | reverse complement strand
GCAAACTTTACCCTTGCCGCGTATGGGCGCTAACTCGGGTATCGGCCACATAAGGCGAAGGCCCTGATTGGCTCGTGAGAAGTGCTGTCCAGTTCACCTTCCGGCGTTGTCTGCACGGCAGGGCAACCTATATTCCTAATTCCTCCTCCGTTCACCGGGTATATGCGAAAATTGGTTAGGAAGAGCACGAACGAAAGTAGAATGTGAACTTGTAGGTCGTAGCGCCAATGACCCGCCACTCATGATGTTTACGCCAAGAGTAGCGATAATAGCAGCACTTAGTGCCCATATCTGCATTCCTAGGCTGTGGTTATGGGCGTATGAGCGACACGCGAGTGAGTATTAACCATTCTAGTGTGGATATTTTAGGCAGTTGGTTCGATGCAACACCGACGAGAGAAACAGGAGAGGACCAGCGCCGAATTTCAACTGAATATTCTTTGCAGAATAAACCGAGACTTATAGGGGAAATGCAGCAGCGGCTTCAGGGATGGAAGCCACAACTTCCACCTTAACCTTATTTGCTTCCGTATTGACCCCTCGCATCTTTGTCTGCTGTATCAGTGGATCGAGCGCGAGAGGTGCAGCTGCACTTTACCGCGCATTGGCCTTCGAAAACTCACCATCACATAGCGGGGGGTTGGGCGCAAGAGCAAAAAAAGTGCGCACGCAATTAAATACCCCACATATAACCTCGCATAGCCAACACCACCTAGTAGCGCGTCGAGAGGAAAAGCGGGTGCGTCTCTCCAAGCTGCGATACCAGCTCATACTGGCCTTCGGACAATTACAATCACGTACCAGTGGGTCCAGCGAAACAGAAAAAAAATGCAAGCTCAAATGGTGCAGGATCTATTCAGAAACATTATCGTAATAATATCAGCTTCACGTAACCACCACCACATTACAGTGCGGTCTTCGCAGAGCAACCACCAAAAATATATAGCAGTGGGTAGAAGGCATTTTCCGCCCCGGCAGGGTGGTCTTGTGGCTATGGTACTCGGCCACTGATCCGAGGGTTGTGGGATCGAATCCCGGCAGAGGCGGCTGCATTTCAATGGAGGCGAAATGTTGAGGCCCGTGTATTGTGCGATGTCAGTGCACGTTAAAGAACCCCTGGTGGTCGAAATTTCCGGTAACCTCCCATACGGCGTCTCTCATAATCAGAGATGGTTTCGGGTCCTTAAACCCAACAAATCATCAAGGCATTTTCCGATGGCCATTAGAAGATATGCCTAGTTACGCCCTGTCAAGTATTACAAACTAAACCTTATATTTTCCTCCCACTGGTCAGCTGATTTCGACTGGAAAATAGTCATGACCATCTTCAGCTGTACTCAGGAGTCACTGTTATATCTCGGTGCGGTAGCCTTGAAAGGCGTGTTTGAACAAACGGCTGATTCAATTCAATTCAATTTTTCAATTCAATTTTTATTTACCTGAAAAAACAATCTGGAGGGACACCTGGGCAAAAAGCTGTCGCAGCAGCTTGACGAAGGCCCAGGGTCCCTTACATGGCAATATCACATGCATGACACATGTCACCAAGTGTTTTTACACTAGCATTCGCATCGAAAGCATTATACATACAGATCAGCATACATCACACATATGCATAAACTGTAACAATGACACTTCGTACAAGAATGCAGGGTAATGAGTTATTATAAAGATAAAAAGTAGTCACGCAGATGTTTTTTATTGAATGCGGCTGTGTGTTTGTACCGGTTGGGTATAGTTGGAATATTATGAGTTAGTGATTGCAGGCTGTAGTTGTTACGGGACCAAGGTACCTTCCATACCTCGGGGTTTCGTGTGTGCTTCGTCTTGTGCGGTTTTAGGTTAGTGAGTGACGTAAAGTAATTTTGAACATTTTTGGAAGAGAAATACATTTTTTCTAATAATCTATATTCATATAGCCTGTCAACGCGGTGTAATTTGTGTTTGAGAAATATACCATGTGTGGCTGAAAGTCGATCAACGTTTTCAATATGGCGGACAATTTTCTTTTGAATTGTTACAAGTTTTTGCATGTTACATTTTGAAGTTGTTGCCCAGACAAAGTAACAGTAGTGTACATATGACAGGAATAGACCGTAATAAATTTGCAGCTTTGCCCCCGTAGGCAAGAATGCGCGGCAGCGCGCCATAGCACTGGTAACCGCAGATAGCTTACCACAAAGATAATTGATGTGGGTATCCCAACGTAAACCAGAAGGAAAATATACTCCAAGAATTTTCAACTCTTCGACCAACTCAATACATTGATTCTGAAAGTAAATATCATTATGAGTGACGAGGGGTTTATTTTTAGCGCGAAACACGATAACTTTTGTTTTCTTTGAATTTACCTTAAGCCTGTTCGCCTGAGTCCAGTTGGACAAACTGACCATAATTTCATTGCATTTTTCGACAACTTTGTTGGCATCAGGACCTGACACACACAATGAGCAATCATCCGCGTACATAATAAATTTCGGATCATTGGCTATACTTACAATGTCGTTAATAAATATATTAAACAAAAGTGGTCCAAGAATACTGCCTTGGGGCACACCGCATACAACAGGTAAATAGGATGACTTGTGGTTATTGATGGAGACGCACTGATTTCGTTCTTTAAGATACGACTGAAGTAATTCTAGCGGTCTTCCACGAATCCAGTGTTAGCTACAGAACACACCTGACGCTTTGTACGGAGCGCGGTCTGACCCCGGATAGGGGCTGATTTTGTCAGTTGTTTCTTGGAGGAAGGGCATTAGTCAAGTGGTAAGCTCGGCTTCGGATTGAAGTGGGTGGTCATGCATGCGCGCTGTAGTGCTCCTTGTGAAGAACTGGAGCGCAGATAAGACGCTTCACGCTTAAACAGGCATGTAGCCAGGATTTTTCATTTGGGGGTGAGGGAAGCCTAATTGTTCGTAAAAAAATTTCTATGTGGCAATAAAAGTTTCTCGGGAATATAGAAGGCGCCTAATTATTAGATGAGAATGAGGACAGAGCGCAAAGCACCACAAGCGGCGAGTTAATCCGAGCTGGAAAGCGAGTTTTTGACCCTGCAGTAAAGCTAGTGCTTGTGCACCAGAGAGAATACTTTATTTCCAAATTACCAAGTAAAATCGACAAAGAAGGGTCACACAGAGTCAGCCACGGAAAGAGGAGTGAGAAAAAGAAAAAAAAAGGAATACAAAGGAGCTACAGGACAACTTACGGATGTGTAGAAAAGAAATATTCATTGTCGGACTGCTTTTTGTACCCAACTTCTCGCACACTGTCTCAGCAGGAGGCATACGAGAAGAACGTGAGGCACTTTGTGAGAGCAATGCTTAAACGAATAACAGACATTTGGGCAATCTTATTGAACCACAAAGAACCAAAACACGGATACTTTCATGACAAAAAAGATGCCAATCGCCAATATTTGTTTTAGCAAGAAATTTTAATGAATGGCACTGGGAATGATTTGGAATATAATAAAACCAATGCACACGAAGAAAAAAGAAGGAACATGCAGCTTGGCCGAGAAGAGCGATTCACGCTGAAATTCTCGCGCGCCGACACTGACTTGCATCCGGTGAACGGATCTAAGAGCCAGGCCATTGAGCCGCCCTTCAGCTGTCCTGTTCCTCAAGTATGTTTTTCTCTTTTCAGCGTTGAGAAGCTGCATTCTTCAGCAGCTGTAGTCAGAGCGTTGGCAATACGTAGAGGAATGTGCAAACGTTCAGGATGAGGGCGTTGTCCATTCAGCTAAAGATTTCGTCGCAAAGGGGGGAAGTTCCTCCTCTTGCATGGTTTGACATTTAGTTTTCCAGATTTCCCATTATGCGCTCTTGTCACATCTCGGAGGTGAAAAACGAAGGCTGCACTCTAAGAAAAAAAGGACTAAAAGGGATAGGGAGGTTAGTTCTCTTGGGGATCAACTGATCTGCCACAACCAATAGTACTTTTGGGGATGAACTGCAAGGGGATGAACAGTTAATCTTTGAAGGACTAACTACCAGGGGATTAACGGTTGCTCCTGTGAGGACTAACAGTTGACTTTCGGAAATGGTCCCCGACAGAGGAAAAGTTACTCTGATAAGGAGCAACAGTTGATCCGGAGAAATGGTCCCCAACAGAGGAAATGTTACTCCCATGAGGACTAACAGTTCATCCTGAGAAATGGTCCCCGACAGAAGAAATGTTACTCCCATAAGGAGCAACAGGTGACCCTGAGAAATGATCCTTGGGAGAGCAACTGTTACTCTTTCAGGATTAACTGTTGCTCAATTGAAGGGACTAACCATTAATCCGCTAATCATTCACCTGTGGATGACCTAACCACCCTCACTAGACTGACATGATAGCTTGGGTCAGCTGTGCTTCGCTCGGCACTACATGCATGCAGGAATGAAAAATTGGAGAGTTCAATTCAGGGCTGGAAACACTTTATTTTTCTAAAACCGTCTGTGCCATACGAACAAGGGGAGTTGGCCGTAGGCCGCTCTCCACCTTGATCAGGCGGCACAGGAGGTCGAAGTTCCGGCTGGACTTCTTAAAAAATACAATATTGAATGTCCAGTTAAGGGGCATCTGTGAGGCTAGCGCAGCCAGCAGGCTTTTTTCTGGAATTCTGATATCCTCGAGGCACGCAGTGAAATCTGCGGTCCTCAGCACATTTCCTTGGTGGACCACCATTGGTGTGGAGTGGACAGCAGTTGGGTCCTACAAAAAAGAACAAAAACTCACAAACCACAGCCTGTTTCACAAAGAATTCAGAGAAACCACTTGTGACATCCCCAGGGGTGCAATGCAAGTGGACCATGCTGCAAGCTTGTGCCTCTGCAACACTTAATATAAACACTGGCTGTGACAGCTGATCGGCTGAACAGGTCATCTAAACAAAAATGTTGCATTAAAAGTCAAGTCAGCTGTTCTGCATACACATTTGGTGACATAAAATGGCAAGAAATGCATCTTCAAAATCCCACACCTATACTAATAACAAACATGTAGCACACAAACTGGCTGACTCTGGTAAGATTACTTAAGACAAAGTTCAATGCATGCCAGACGGACCAAAAGCTGGAATACACCAGTGGTACTGACCAATTTATTTATAGTGAAGCCTACCTTGCATGCCTTGATACCTGTCACATGGCCACATCGAAGGCGTTCAAACTGATAGTTGCTACTCAACGGCCACTGAGCAATGCTACAAGGGCAGTTTCAGTGACCATCAAGTCAACAGTCTATCAAACCGAAGGAGCAGCACAGAACTGTATTGAGGCTCTGAAGGCACTTGAGTGGTAGCAAAGTGCACTCAAATGCAATGTGCTCACAGCAATGTCCGGAGTAATGAACATCAATAAGGATTGTTGGCAGGCTAGTTGGTGATGCATATCTTCGCAAGTGCAACAGCACAAAAACGGAAGACACGGGACAGTGTGCTGACTCCAGTTGACAGTTTATTTTGGTTCAACTTGCGTATTTATGGGATACCCCTTCAATAACATTAGAATAAAACAAAAAAAAATCCATAGAACAAACAAACAGCACCACCGCATCATTCATACGAGATCAAGCGTTCACTCCTTAAAGGAGTACTGCCACGAAAATTTTCAGTTGGCATTCTTTTGCATGAAATGAAAGGCCAAGCCCTCCAGAGCCCAGAAAACATACTGGTAAGCATGAGCGCACCGTCAAAATTTATTTACAGCGTGCCTTTAAAAGCTGGTTTCGGTTCCTACTGTAGCCTGACATCACGACACAGTATGTGCATAGTAACTCGTGACGTGCTCCCACAACGTTTTCGCCCAGTGGTCTCTCGCGCACAGCGCTTGCAGAAAGCGCGGGGTCTACGATGTACAAAATTTTGTATAGCGACTCCGCGACGACAGCAAATACTTCGGCACAGTGCAAGATGCAACGTACGGCACGCAGGGTGGGTGCCGGCGTGGCTCCGGAGGTCGCGATATGCTAAGGTGGCCTCCGAGACCTCCGCGGCATTTCAGGGGCAAAATGCCGGCACCGTAGCGAGCTTGCCTTTCGATTAAACATGGGCGCACACGACGATGGAGAGTAATTCGCCCTCGCTCACTTGCTTCACGGGCAATCTCAGCTGCGGCGACTGAACGGCGAGAGCAGACGACCGAGAGTGACGCGCAAGCGGCCATTTTGCATGTTTTTGTGCCTGACGTCATCACAACTTGCCATACTGCTGCTTGAAGTCTCCAAAATTTGTACTGTAGCCTGACGTCACATTAGTGTCGATGTCAGTAGGCACGCCATGTGAATATTGACTTTGATGTCAAATTAAAATATGTCATTAACATTTGCTCAGAGCTGCCTACGTGTATAGGAGAGTTGCTCCCATGAGGACTAACAGTTCATTCTGAGAAATGGTCCCCGACAGAAGAACTGTTACTCCCATAAGGAGCAACGGGTGACCCTGAGAAATGATCCTTGGGAGAGCAACTGTTACTCTTTCAGGATTAACTGTTGCTCCATTGAAGGGACTAACCATTAATCCGCTAATCATTCACCTGTGGATGACCTAACCACCCTCACTAGACTGACATGATAGCTTGGGTCAGCTGTGCTTCGCTCGGCACTACATGCATGAATGTATGCAGGAATGAAAAATTGGACAGTTCAATTCAGGGCTGGAAACATTTTATTTTTCTAAAACCGTCTGTGCCATACGAACAAGGGGAGTTGGCCGTAGGCCGCTCTCCACCTTGATCAGGCGGCACAGGAGGTCGAAGGTCCGGCTGGACTTCTTAAAAAATACAATATTGAATGCCCAGTAAAGGGACATCTGTGAGGCCAGCGCAGCCAGCAGGCTTTTTTCTGGAATTCTGATATCCTCGAGGCACGCAGTGAAATCTGTCGTCCTCAGCACATTTCCTTGGTGGACCACCATTGGTGTGTAGTGGACAGCAGTTGGGTCCTACAAAAAAGAACAAAAACTCACAAACCACAGCCTGTTTCACAAAGAATTCAGAGAAACCACTTGTGACATCCCCAGGGGTGCAATGCAAGTGGACCATGCTGCAAGCTTGTGCCTCTGCAATACTTAATATAAACACTGGCTGTGACAGCTGATCGGCTGAACAGGTCATCTAAACAAAAATGTTGCATTCAAAGTCAAGTCAGCTTTTCTGCATACACATTTGGTGACATAAAATGGCAAGAAATGCATCTTCAAAATCCCACACCTATAATAATAACAAACATGTAGCACACAAACTGGCTGACTCTGGTAAGATTACTTAAGACAATGTTCAATGCATGCCAGACGGACCAAAAGCTGGAATACACCAGTGGTACTGACCAATTTAATTATAGTGAAGCCTGCCTTGCATGCCTTGATACCTGTCACATGGCCACATCGAAGGCGTTCAAACTGATAGTTGCTACTCAAAGGCCACTGAGCAATGCTACAAGGGCAGTTGCAGTGACCATCAAGTCAACAGTCTATCAAACCGAAGGAGCAGCACAGAACTGTATTGAGGCTCTGAAGGCACTTGAGTGGTAGCAACGTGCACTCAAATGCAATGTGCCCACAGCAATGTCCGGAGTAATGAACATCAATAAGGATTGTTGGCAGGCTAGTTGGTGATGCATATCTTCGCAAGTGCAACAGCACAAGAACGGAAGACACGGGACAGTGTGCTGACTCCAGTTGACAGTTTATTTTGGTTCAACTTGCGTATTTATGGGATACCCCTTCAATAACATTAAGATAAAACAAAAAGAACCATAGAACAAACAAACAGCACCACCGCGTCATTCATACGAGATCAAGCGTTCACTCCTTAAAGGAGTACTGCCACGAAAATTTTCAGTTGGCATTCTTTTGCATGAAATCAAAGGCCAAGCCCTCCAGAGCCCAGAAAACATACTGGTAAGCATGAGCCTATCACCTATCACTAGTTAAGGAGTGAATGCTTGATCTAGTGTGAATGACTCGATGGTGCTCAAGATATCAGCGGGGTTTTCTGTTTGTTTGTTCTATGGTTTTTTTTTTGTTTTATCTTGATGTTATTGAAGGGGTATCCCATAAATACGCAAGCTGAACCAAAATAAACAGTCAGTTGAAGTCAGCACTCTGTCCCGTGTCTTCCGTTTTTGTGCTGTTGTACTTACGGGGTAATGAAATCAAAGTATTATCATCCTGAAAAATGATGATACGTTCATACACACAAATCACTTTGATAAAAGAAAAGTATGCCCAGCTTAATAATGCTACAGACAACACAATACTTTTGTTGCCAGCGATACAAAAACACCCAACACCAGCTTCCTCAAAGATGCACGAGTGCAACACAGCCTACCCAAACCACGAATCAACTTCAAGAGCAAGTATTATTGCTGAAAGAAATATATGCTTTGTTTCTAACCATTTCAGCTCAGGTTTGCAAGCCGACTGTTTGCACATCTGCAAAATTACTGGCTGCAATGGTGAAACTGCAATGCATCAGTGTAAGATGATGGTATTGCTCAAGGGTGACAGAGTTTGCCGTGTAGCAGCGGCACAACCCATTTGAGTTTAGTAGTTTGGTGGTGGAGTCCGAGTTTGGTAGGCTCTTTGGAGAGCGCTGGAGCAGCGGAGCCGATGTGACTACGGTATGAAGGCTACATGCAAGAGAATAATTTCAGACACTATTGTGTCTTTGTTTTCTTCAGCATGCCACAGTGTCTGTTTTGCTTGTATAAGGAACAAGAGTACTGACAAATGCATTCCAAGAGAGAAAGGGAAACAAAACTGCATGCCTCAAGCATCCTCCAGAACAATGCTTCACACATGGAGCTTCGGAAACTTACAAAGTCACAGACGAAGCTTTCCCTGCGTTCCTTCAGCAGGCCCGGAATCAGGCAAATGGCAGCTGTAATTGTTGCCTCTGAAAGTGAGAAATCAATTAAGATATGGTGACATGAAATATGGGAACAGCAAAAGTGCATGGAAATAAATTTTTATCCTCCATGTGTGTCAGTATTCTTCAGGTTCAAAGCACTGTCTTAGACAGCTTTTTATTGCAAGGACACTGACTGGTCTGCGTGGCACCCTCTTAATTCATGCCTTCAAGAGGCATCATGGCAGGCAGCCGTTATGGGTGTTCCACACAAACTAGCCAAGCAATGGGTTCAGAGTAATATCCCACCTGCTAGAGTTTACACTAGAAGCCACAGGAAAATACGTAGGAGCCCTGTATATCAAATTCTTTGGACCATGGATATCACCTTGGTGTTTACCGAGCATATGAAAGGCAAATAACAGTTCAGCAGAATATGGGCAATGATTTTCGCAGTGAACACAAGGAAGTTAAATTAAACTTGATGGCTCATTTGGTTTATGCAATTTCTGGTTCAGGACAGAACATACGGTTGAACATGCATATATTGAACTCTAACAAAAAAAACAGGAATTAGTTCAATATATAGGATAATTCAATATTGCTTTAATGTTGCCAGAGCTTTTATACAGCTTTTAATGAAATTATGGTATCTTCAGAGTGAAGGCACCAGTTGGCTACACGTCACTGCTTCACGAAAATGCAAGAAACATACCTTCATAAGAATGCGCTTTTTTACACAGTTTGTAGTTGGTGTAGGGGTGGGATATATGCAAGAAAATACGGTATTGAAGTAAACAGCGCCCTCAAATCTTTATGAGCAGTTGTGCCTAATAGTTGGCTGCCGGAAGCTTCTAGTCTTCCTTCACGCTAATGTCGGTTTTGTTTTCAGATATATTCACCGCACTTCTTGAGATCCTGTAAGCAGTGGTAAGGCTTACTTTGCCCACATTCGACTGTAATGATTATCGCCAGCTTTGCATCGCATTAACAAAGTGAACGGAGAAATGAGCAGTGAGCCTGCACTACGGGCTGGCGGTGTAATAGCGAGGAATGTTAGGGGAAAGCATGTGATGGAAAAAGGTAGTTCCAGCACGGCGCCTGGTCGAAACACGTGGCAGGGAGCTCCCTATGGGAAAACGAGCGACATTCCAGGCATTGATTTCTAGGAGGCATTGGGTGAACATTTTAGGAGCAGAAAAACACTACTTGCACACATTATTTGTCATTTTCTTTACATTATAAGCAATCTTGTGTACATAAGGCATACCACTTCAGGTTTAACTGTACTGCTTTTCGGCTCACATTATTTCCCAGACGTGTCTTCTTGAAGTGGGGATTAGGCATGATCTGATGAGGGCACAGAGGAACCTGGCTGAAAGCAACTGTTTGTTGAAAAGCAACTTGCTCGCTAAAACTGTACAATGAAATGACCTCACTTGACTGTTTTAGAGCGTGCTAAAGCATAATGAAGCAGTTCCTATACTTGCAGCGGATATTCAAGAGACGTAAAGACATAACATTCCACAAAATATTACGGCCCATAACTACAAGTCTTTTAAATGTTGTTTGTGCATGGAAACCGAACGGCTCCCCTGCTGCTTTGAGCAAAATTAGTGTGGCTTGGTTGTTGCCTGCAACTCTTAGAAAAAAAGATTTGGCGATCTTTTGTAGCATCTCTGACTACTGCTGGCACAATTCTGCTAGCATAGAAGCTTAATATAATCATGCGATGTGCTGTACAGTACATGACAGCACATAACTTAAAAAATATCAGTGTGAGGCCCTCATATCATGTATGTAGTCCTGCTCATTTGGCACTTTCTGCAGGGTGATACCCAACTGCGACATTGGATATGATCATGCAGGCAAAGCACTGATCCGTTCATACTCCAGCCAGATCATAATTATGCAGCAATGCCTTCCCGCAGGGTGTGGCATCATCCAGACCTTTAATGCATTCTTCATGTGAAGAATTTGCAAGGACCGTGCTATATTATTGTAAAAATACGGGTGGTTGCATAATGAGCAATGCATAAACCGAGTTCTACTGCAGTAAAAAAAATTTTCTAAGCATTCCGCCTTCATGTAAGAGCCACACTGTTAAAACGCACAGAAGTGGAGCTCTCAGACAAGTAAATATGGTACTGATAATATAAAGCAGAATATATGTACCGTATACTGTTGCTTCTGAGGTGCCACTTAGGCAGGCATCCAAGTCTTCTAAGAAGCCCTCCAAGTGGCGCTTCTGTCGTGCTGCCTGCACAACCTTCTCTTTTGCCTGATCTAAGGCCTGCTCAAGGCTTCGCAAGACTGGCACACCAGTAAGGAGCTCAAACTCTAGCTGGACCTAAAAATTGAGTAAAAAATAGCAGTATGAAAATGTGCCACATGGCAGTCCATGTGTGTCATCCAATTTGTCATGCAAAGGATTTCATCAAAATAAATTTACACCCACGCTCACATAGCTGAAAAGCAAAAAAGAAAAAAAAGGAAGTACTCCACGCTGGCTTGCATCTGTTGCAATGCAGAAAACACAGACTGGTAGTCCTGCAACTTTAGACAACCATACATGTGCACTGCAACAAGATGTGGACGCGGAAAGTTTCAGCCTTTAGGTTGGGTGTGGTATATAGCATCAGAGATGGGGTAGCCTGCACTTGCACCTTGCTGCCATGACAGTAGACTCCACTGGTGACGGGACTTTCAGGCTAGTTTTCATATCCAACCATAGTACAAGTCTTTGAAAGAGTCACCTAATTGGCTGGAGAGCTAAAGTGAAAATGCGACATTGTTCACTTTCTGCAGTCACTTTGAATTTGGAAGGGTTTCAGAACTTTTATCAAGGTTTTTTTAGCAACCAGCCTCCTTTCCACGCATTAAAAATGTCAGTACAGTTCCCAAGAAATATTTTGTCTTGCTTAGTTTGCATTTTCCATCAGTGCACCTTTTATGAGACTAAGTACTCATGAGAAGTCATACAAAATCTGCCATACGACAGCTGTCAATGCCCAGTGCAGGTAGTAGAGTTAATGCAGTTACACTAACAGTACAGGAAACAAACGACTATACACTAACAGTACAGGAAACAAACGACTATTCTGGTATAGCAGAAGTACAGTAACAAAAACGACCTGAGTGTGGGATTGGCTGGCAGTGCACTTAGGCCACCCTAGCTCAACTCAATTCAAACAGTGCGAGCCATCAAATCGGGTCTCCACTAAAGCAAACCGAAATAAATTTGGGCTGAAGTTCTGTATATTTAGACCACCACCACGTGAATGTTTGTGCCCGATGTACGGGTAGGTACAGTGGTGTTAAAAATGTCGTAGCACCTTAATTCATCTGAAAGAACAATAATTTAGAAAGAAGGAGAAAGTGCTTTCCAGTCTGAGTTATGGAGTAAACATTTTTTGAAGAAAGATAATCTGTTCTCTTGTGTACTGGAGCTAGTTGTACACCTAGTCCAATGCATATGCATTTAGCATAGATGCGAAACAAAATTATGAGAAATTCATTTGCAACCAGAACACGAACCTAGAATCAACATTATCAAAACAAGACAGCAGTGAGTGACAATAAGACATGTGAACTTTGAGGAGTAATGTCCTGAAGTGACACACAGGCCATTAGGGACACTGTAGTACAACTCTGGATTAAAATAGAACAGCTGGAGGTCCTTAATATGCATTCCTTAAGATAGAATGCAAAGAGCTACTGCAAGCAAAAAAAAGGAAAAGATATGGGAAAAAAATAAAAAGGAAAACAATTCCTTTCAATATCTTCCTTGCTTTGCACTAACCACTTATTATTTACAAGAACTTACTATTGAGCTGATGGAGAGTGCTGGATATTCCTCCAGTATTTTTTCCACGGATGGACTCTCCTTGGAGTCTATCCACCGCCGTCGGCTGCTCAAAGTCCGCCGCATGCAGTCCGCAATGTAACCAACATCCGGCCGAGCCTTGAGCATTTCTTTTTTCATTGCTGATACATGACCAGCAATGCTTTCATCATCTTCTCCATCATCTGTTGCAGCTGCCTGTTGGCAAAAGTTATTTATTTCAGACTTGACGCCAGGATGCTTGATGCACAAGGCATGCACAAAACTTAAATGCATACCATAGATGGCCTCGCGACACGCTGCGGGACAGTGTCAGTGACAACGCCCTCCTTCTCGGCAGCGTCCTTTGCTGTTTTTTTTTGCTGGCGGAAAATTTTCAGCACCATCGTCCTGTAGTCTTATCTTCCGGCGCTCATATTTGGCCTTGAAACGGAGCGCTTCCCTCCAAGAGTCCTGCATATAAAGTATGATACACAATGCATGCATAACTGCTTGCCCTGACAACTGCCATCCAAGTATAGTGCATTATATTCATAACAATGACGGTGCTGATAAGCTATGAATAAATATTCGCTGACATCACAACACCTCATGAGAAACTATTGGTACCGCTACACGTTCAATTGATACACTTTTGATAGCATAAAAACAAGGAACTCACATTGACCTGATTTTCTTTTTCAGACACAACCTCACTAAAAACCAACAGACAATGATGCCAAGGAACCTATAGCAGACATTATTTCTAATCTTTTAATTGTATTTTAGTAATTATCACATAAATGTGAAGAAATTAGTGGGTGAAAAGACAACTTGCCACCCGTAGGGACCAAGCACATGGGCATCTAGCATTTCACTTCCATCTAAATCCGACCACTGCGGCCAGGATCAAACTCATTACCTTTGGGGCAGTGGACAAGCACTGTAACCATTGTTTCACCGAGGTGGAAGAAATGTGTAAAAATATGAAAATGCCCCATTATTCGGGTTTATCCTACTATAATGAAGCACCTGCAATCACCACTGTGCTGATCAGCCGTTGCTGATCCTCCCATTTGAGAAAGCACACTTAGAGGATTATATTAAGACTACAAGATTCACATATCAGCACTAGTGCGTCTAGTGAGTGGCTGTTTTCATTGTCTGGAACAACAGTGTCGCTGCTTCCCTAACATACCAAGCAGCTATCCATCCTTTGTGACATTAAATAACCACATCTGTGGTACTTCAAATCAATACAATGCTGCACAATGCACAAATTTCCTGTACATTATGTTCTGTACAACAAACTTACTTCTTCATGTCTGGTTCATGAAAAAAAAATTTTTTTTTGCGAAAGCCATGTTGTACCATTCATATCTGAAAATATTTGAGAAATATTCGATTCGCACTTGAAATGTTTATATTTGCATACCCCTAATTATTAAAAAGTGGAACAGTGTGAAAATACAAAGGACGATGAAAACAGACAACAGCACTGACTGATGAAGGAATTCTTTATTCAGAAGGAACAGCAATATGTACTTGGAAAAAGCCGCAAATGAATGGGGAAGCATGAAAAACATTCAAATTGTGATTATGTCACCAAGAGTTGCCGTTGTTAATATATGTTTGACTCAGATGGAGAGCTAACAGAAGATGCACTTTTCCTTGAGATAGACCACGAC
>JABSTT010006251.1:0-13187 GCA_013339685.2 Hyalomma asiaticum | reverse complement strand
TCCGTGCTCATTAGGAAAAAACAAGTGATTGGATTCGAGATGATTGCAGGTATGTGATGCGATGATGTGTTCACGCATCTTGCAACAGATGCATGTTAGCGAGGTGGGGCGATAATTTTCGTATCAAGGTTTATTGCCACTTTTGAAGACCGGTACCACTTTTCCTATTTTCCAATCAGTGGCTAGCTCACCTTTTGATAAAGACTGCCTGAAGATATGAAGTAAAATTATGCTGGAGACAGCGATGGTATTTTTTAATATCTTTAAATTAATATTGTCAACACCAAAGGAAGAGGACACTTCATCCTCTTGATCGCTTGGATCTGGAATGATCATCATCGCGTATGTGTTGTGCTGGTGCCGTGCTCAGGTCCCGGCCTAATCAACGTCGTCCCAACTGAGACGTCACACGTGGTGGATGCGACTGTTCGATCGAGGGACCTCCACTCCTCCAGTCCTCTCCTTGGAGCTTCGTTCAGGACGCCACTTGCGCACGTTATCTGCCATCATGCCGCAGGACGAGCAGCCTCACGCCCCTTCTGCCGCCATTCCGATATCGCACGTCCCACCTTCCGTCATCTTAAACAGCCACTAGCGTGACTCCCAGCATTTCGCCGGTCTTCGCGGGGGTGTATAAGATTGGGTAAACCACCATGAGCGAGAAAGTTCCGCCGTTCAGTGTTGTGATCCTCGCAAGCTCCGCCATGTCCCGTCCTATTTGACTGGTGCCGCGAAGACGTGCTTATTTAACATTGAGATAGACATTACAGATTGGATTTACTTCAAGCAGCAGCTTAGAAAAGTCTTCGGCACACCGGCAGTACGGGCGACTCTCATGAAGAAAACCGCCGACCCTCGCATACAACACCTGGGTGAGTCATGCGCATCGCAAATCGAGGACGTCCTTGCACTCTGCCGCCGTGCGAACTCTTCGATGCCCGAATAAGACAGAGCACCCCACACTCTCAAAGACATTGGGACTGTCGCATTTAATGTTGTTTTAACCTGTCAGCGCCTCGATGAGCTTGAGTCCGTCCTTCTGCAGCCCGACATTGGCGAGACGCGTTCTAGTGTGGACCAAGATGCACGCACAATGCTCATACGTGAACTGCAATCGATGGGTTTGCAATTGCCTTCGCCGTGCCCCACCCAACCTTTCAGTGCGTCATTGGGCTGCGTCATCAGGGGAGAGCTCACCTCTTTGACCTGCTCTGCGCAAGTACAAGCCTCTCTCCTTTGCGCATTCCAACATGCGCCCAAGTGGATGCGAGGACTTATGGTAACGTCACGTCACCGTCGCCCCTAGCAGCTCCAACTTCGGTTACTACCGTGCCCGCGGTTGGCTTCCAGTCAACGGCAGCAAAGCCTTCATCGGTGCAACTGATCGCACTATCAACCGGTACACCGAGCACCCTCTGCTAGCCGCCTCGGTGGCCGCCTCGACCTACGTGCAGTGTTGTACGGAACGTCGTTCCAAGGAACGACGTTCCTGGAACGAGTCCCTTTTGGGAGGAACGAAGGAACGCCATCGTTCCATTTGGTATTGGTGGAACTGTAACGGGAACGCGTTACATTTACGAAAGAACGGCAAAGGGAACTGCGTTCCCTCGTTACACGTTCCAATCCACGACGATCGCACGCACGCAGATCATCATGCGGCGGATAGGCTGGGCTACAACAAGCCCTCCCTGGAGTCTCCGTTTTCCTGCCGCCGCTATCGCTCCCTCATAGAAAATCACGCACGAAAACGCCATTCTATTGTGGCTTCGATTATTCGACGAGGATGACGCTTCCCCTTCCCTGCGGCCGCTCGACGTCAGGGTACCCTCTACTCTTTGACGGTGGCCGCTTACTATGGCCGCCGGACAAGTAGTTTCCGGCTGTCAAACAGCCCTGTATGGGTGTACGGGAACGTGGGAGGTACTGCGTGCAACAGCAAGGTTCCTTTCGTCCTTTATGATCCCGCCGCCAGGGCCCCCTTCGAAGTAAAGTACTGTCAACGCGTGCTTTACTATATCGCATCTCGCCGCATTGGTTCTGAGAACACGGTTACGGCCACGGTTGTCCATACTTGTAAGACACTCTGTGCGTTAATCTCATCAAGCTATCTTAGTTGAACTGAACGGGCTGCGCCTTAACCTAGCGTCAACATCCCTATGCCCTCGGCAAAAAGCAGAAACGAAGGCTTTTCAAAGGATATATATATATATATATATATATATATATATATATATATATATATATATATATATATATATATATATATATATATATATATATATACGTGCTAACGCGAGCGTGTGCTGAACGTGCTTACGTGCTTGTGTGCGTGCGTGTTTGTAATGCTGACCGAATTTAACATCGCTCTAACTCGGACCTGGTCAGTTATGTTCGGAGACGCCCAGTTTGTTTCTAATAAAAACTCAGGCAGGTTTCATTTCATTCCTATCAGTACGCGACCATTGGGTTAGCTACACAGGAATGTCCTGTTAATTAGTCAATTATGCTTGTGTAGTGCGGGTCACCTTCGGTTGGCATCCCGTCAAATTATGCATGTGAGGCTATTTATTTTCTTATTTATTTCCTGCACCACAACAGCATTTCATCCTTGCCTTAATGTCGTTGTGCCTACAAATTGAGCAGGCAAATAATGCTTACTTCTAATGCCAAAAGGAAAAGAAGGAAACAGACCCGTGTTAATTCGGCGGTAAACGCACAAGATAGCATTTCCTCACAAATTTCCTCACGCCGGCATACATTCAACGCAACTATAATCAACAAAAAAAGTTCAGTATATCAAAAATACTTTAAAGTGATGAAAACTAAGTAAAAGCAATATGTCCAGAGTTGCCAAAGAGTTTATTAAAATGCTACAAGGGCCACCAATTTTGAGCGAAATCGCTTAGGATCGGGTGTGCTGACAACTTCTGGGAATCTTGTTCCAGTATTTGCGCGCTATGCCACGGATCAGGCACAAGCCTTTATATGCTATCCTAAATCAAAAGATCTGTTACTAGCTTTTAGTGTCGGACGCACCGCTGTTATGTGCGCTTGTGCATGTAACTACCTATTTGCACACTGGAGGCGCAGTATCGTGGCTACGCATCTGAAGATTGAAGTGGAAAGTGTCGCACTTGTAATAGACTAGCGCCAAAGTTGCAGTGGAGTTGTCCGTAGTATGTTCGATGCTCCTTGAAAATATTTGCCTGTGAGCGTTTCTTTGGGTGTTTCTTTGTCTCCAGATAATATGCCGCCGGTGACGATGAAATTCTGCAATTACACATAGGTCGATGCGAGACTTAATATGTTCACTTTAATTTCCCTCACGATTAACTTTCAATTTTAAAAATCAAATGTAACGTTAATGTAACGACTCGTTCCAATTTTCGAAATGTAATTGGAACGGGTTCCTTTTCTATGAAAGGAACTTGTAACGGGAACTCGTTACGAAATTGGGAAGGAACGAGGGACGAGTTTTCGTTCCGGTTTAGGAGGAACGTGTACAACCCTGCCTACGTGCTATTGCGGCTATCGAGGCGACATACTAGACATTTTTAGTTTATCGGGCTTAGCGTAATAGCGTAGTTATCGGAATAGCGGGATGGAAGTGCGCATGCGCAGTACCGTAAACGGCCGATACCGTTTACCGTGCCCACGGTATTTCGCAGACTTAACGTTACCGTGTTTGCGTGGTTATCGTAGTTCACGTAAAACATGGCGGCGGTTTCGGACGCCCGCTTCGATCTGAATTTAGCGTTGCTGTGGCAGGATTCACTTCGTTCGCAGCAAATGACTGCAAAATGGCTTCGCTTGCCTTCAAGTAGCTTCGACGACGCAGTATTAGGGATAACTTAGCCGAATTTTCGAGATCGCTTCCCATTTCGAACGTTGCTAAGCCTAGCGAGAGAGCATCTGTTTACATTTCTGCAACATGTCAGTTTATGCTCTTGGCGCTTGGTTCATATGTATTTATTTCTCTTTATTCTCGAAAAGTTAGAATTCCGCTGTACGCGGGAGTGTACGCGAGCATTTCAAGCTTTATTTTGTTTTCACCTTTTTTAACGCATGTATCCTTCGCTAGATGGCGCCACAATCCCAGCTATCGGGCCGTAAACGCTTCTCCGATCAACTAAAGCTCGTTTCTGCAACGAATGTTCGCGGTACGGTAACGCTATTCCCATAGCCCCGCTATCACGCTAACGCGCTAAACTAAAAACGTCTATTACGCTTCTGCCGCTAGCGCGAGCAAGACGACCGTCGCCGTTATGATACGTGTGGGCACAATTTTTATAGTGGGGCTCCTTACCAAAGGCGGCGGTACTCGTCACAATCGCAGCTCGCGGCCTTTCCACTCTCACCACCCAAACACTGATGTGCTTAGCACACAGCCAGACGCCGTTCACCATCGCCCTTTCGCCGGTCGTCGTCGCCACTTCTGCCTGCCTCACCTACCTCAGGCTTTCGTCAGGGAAGCTAAGCGCTGCAGTTTTCTGGGGAAAATGCCGATGAATGCTGTAGTGAACACTGGTGTGGTATTTTTGTTGTCAATGGTCATTTGTGTTCATGCCCAAAGAAAGTTAAGACGCCTTACGGTGGTCCCGCACTGGTTGCAGCCGAACGGAACACACTGCCACCTTCCGCTTTCTGTGCTGCACGTGTGCTTATTGATGACATGGTTCGTCATATACAGTTTGCTGTGTTATCCCCGTGTTCTAGCCAATTGATTTTAGGGTGGCATTTTCTATATTTTGCGTCTGCCGCTATTTGTGGGCGGCGTGCTGCACACCCTACCGACACCGAACTCTTGCTTGGGGAAGAAGACCACGAGCCATTTCAACTCCTTGTTGTTGAAGACACGGAGGTATACCCCTGGCTCTACCCACGGGACTAAATTAAATTTACACCTTTAGATTGGTAGCGTTCCCTTAATGTGATTCAGAGGCACATATCTGGACAGACGGGTGTCGTCCACCATTTATTCTCCACCTTCCAGTAGGCTTCTTCTTCCTCTTTTTCCCCTGATGTCTCTTCTACGACGCCGCAGGCGCTAGCTGCTTCACTCTCCCGGACTTCAGTGTTCACGCCTCATGGTCCACTCTTCTTTTATACACTTCTTGCTGTATCGTTGTTCTCTTGCTCTCAGAAAGTGTCAAATTATCTAGAAGGCCCAATTCACGGTCTGCTGAAAGTACCGTTACAGCCCATGAGGCAGCAAAAGGAGGACTGCAACCAAGCCTACTTGTTCTTGAGCGATTGTGATGTCTTACGGCGGCTTCGAGGCAGCACTTCCAGCCACCTGGAAAGTTTGGCACATCTTGATATACTGCTTTGTGACTTATAGGGCGCTAAGCCAGCCCATTAGCAGCCGGGTAGTATGGTGAACAGAACTTGATTATCATTCCATGGACTTCGGCCCACTTTGCAAGCCTTGTGCTCTAATAAGCAGTTCCATTGTCACAAACTAATGTCGGATTCATATGTCGAAAACGTTTAGCCTGGAGAAGGGTCATGACGTAGTTGGCATCTTCCTTTCCTGTCCTGGCCGTAACAATTCTGGTACATTCATCAATTGCTAACAGGAAAGCTTGCGTCTTGCTAGCTCCTTCTTCCTTTTTTCTAAGCTCCGCCAAGTCCAAAGGAACGACCACGAACGGGACACCGGAATACTCTGTAGGTACCATTACGTCTATTGGCTGTCTTAATTTGACTTTGTAGGTATGACACTGATGGCATGTGCGGATGTAGGTTTTGAACTCAGCTTTCTGCCTGACCACGTAATTTTTTTAGAAGTTTGTTATACGTGCACCAACAGCCGTCATACCCACTTGGCTTCAGGGAGTCATGGTATAAATGCAGAATATTCGAAATCATTATCGGGTGGACCAAGATATCTTCCGTCATTAAACTTCATTTCTTTGGTGCCTAATTGCCAGAGCTTTGTGTGATTGATTCCCAGAGTGTCGTAAACTTCGACAGCGCATCAGCATCGGTAAGCACACGACCAGGATGATGAGAAGTGAAAAAGTCGACGTGTTGGTGAAAGTTTACTCATCTAGCAATGCGTCCTCGTGGTGGAATCATACCAAGAAGATGAGTCACTGCTTCGTGATGTGTGAAGAGAATGAATTTGGCGCCTTCTCTAGGTACATTCGAAAATAGTGCACAGCTTTGAGTACCGTTAGTGCTTCTTTTTCCTCTTTTGGTTAAAGCTGAGCAGGCTTCAGTGTGTAGCTGTAATACCTTACGACATAATGCTTGGGACAATTCGCTTCTATTGGCTTCTGGTACAGGACCGCCCCAATCGCACAGTATGATGCATCTTTGTTGAACATAAACGGCAAGGAGAAGTCCGAAATGAATAGGATAGGATCCCACGATATGATTTTGATAAGTTCAGAGTAAGCCTTTTCAGAGTCGTCATCCCACTGGTAGGGTGTACCTTTTGGGTCAGCCGCGTAAGACATCTTGATTTAATGGCGTAGTCTTTGATCAAAGGCCGAAAGTGTCCGGCTAGACCAAGGAAAACATGGAGTCAATGTACCTCATGGGGCTTAACCAATGTTGAAATTCTCGCGACCGATTCCTCCTTCGTGCTTTTAGTAGACACAATGCGAACTTTTCCGAGACAGAACTTTGCCTTGAAAGAATGCGCTTTTCTTAATTCGAGACGTGAAACAGAGCTTGCAAATCTAGGCACAGGTGTTCCTGGTGTTCTTTTCCTTTTAATTTAGTCCTATGGCCGCGAAGCAGCATAAAGAGGGGCACGGACTATGAAATTGACAATTAGAATACGACCCAGTTTCCAATTGGCACTGACGGCTGCTGTAGTTCATGCGGGTGTCTATGGACGGCTGTGACGAGTGGCGGCCCCAACAATGCATCGGAGTGAGGACACGAAGACGTTGTGCGTGGCCGCGCCGCTCGTGGAAGGCGCGAGGCTCGCGAAGCGCGAGACACGACACAGGCCAGGAACCTTGCCGCCAAGACCTACCGAGCTGTTCTCGGGGAGCGACCGTCGCGGCTGCCGGCCCGTTCCGGTTCCCAACTGTTCTCGGGTGCGGTCCTGTTCTCGGGGAGCCACTGTCGCAGCTACGGGTCCGTTGCAGTTCCCAACTGTTCTCGGGTGTGGTCCTGCTCTCGGGGAGCCACTAGTGGAGCCTGTGCTTGTGGCCACAGGCTAGGCCGTAAAGCGAACCGGCGACTATTTGGTCCGCTGGCCGCGGCCGCCCACGTGGTCTCGCCTTACATCCAGGACGACGCCCGCCCGGCCCATCGACGGAGTCGGAGTTGGTGCTACAGCCACGGTGGCATCTTAGCGAACCCCCACCGACGTCGCACGATCATAGAAGTGAACACCGTGAGTGGTGGGCGTGCGTACGTGAACGTACTGCGGAAAATCTGAGACGGGAAAGAAGTGTTTGTACGCCACGAACAGTTTAGGCTTGAAGGAAGCGATCAAGTACTTGCTTATTTGTCAGTCAATGTGCTATCATAAATGTTTTGTCCATGTCTATGCCTCGTGCCCGTCTATGTGGTAGGACAGACTGCGGGGCTACTTGGTCATCCGTCACGAAAAGTTCAACTTAGCGCGATTTACGCAGAGACACAAGAAGAAACGAAACAGACAGGACGGGCGCTTCCGTCTATGTGAGTGCTTGGGCCCATAAACCTCTTACATTGGCGAGCCTGCCAGGATTGGCTTTTAACACCTAAAGCCAACGCTCAGACACCGAGTTGAGACATGAACTCGGGCAACTTGATCAGCGTAGGCAGAGAGCTATGCTTGAAGGATGCAGAGCTGAGAGCATGGGTAAAGCAAGAACGCGCAAGGCTGTGCGATGAGCGAGCAGAGGAGCGGAACGCAGTCAAGGAGGAAATGGCCTTGAAACTGCAGTTGATCGAGCAAGAGCGTGAGGCAGTACGCGAAAAAGCGGCACAACAACAAAAGCTGCTTGAACAGGAGCAAAAGATTCTCGAATTGAAGCTCCGGCTGCAAGAAAATGATGCTAGTCCACAAGCCGCCCAAAGCTCAGCTGCTAGCAGTAAGAATGTGTCCGCTGCATCAAACGTTTACAGCCCGCATAGGCTCATACAACCGTTCAATGACGAGAGAGGTGACTTAGACGCATACATCCAACGGTTTCAACGCGTCGCGATCTGCTAAGAATGGCTGCGAGAGAAGTTGGCGCTCTCATTCTGTGTTGACGGGGGAAGCCTTAACTGTCATTGGCCGCATGGATCTAACGGCCGCCTTAGACTACGATACGCTGAAGCGGGCACTCCTGCAACGGTTCCTGTACACGGCGGAAGGGTGCCGGGATAAATTCTGTTGTGCAAGACCTAAGGATAGGGAAACCGCGAAACAATACGCTTCAAGGCTCGCGGGTTATTTGACCATTGGCTGGAGCATTCAGAAACAGAGAAAAGCTTTAGTGACCGGAGAGAGCTGATGATTGCAGAGCAATTTGTTAAGAGCTGCTCCCCTGCACTAAGGGTATTCCTCAAGGAGAGAAGCTGCCGAACCCTACACGAACTCTCTCAGACAGCTGACAACCTCATGAAGGCCCAGGCTCTGCGGAATCTCGGCAATGAACGGGGCACTAAGGATGCGACGCCATGCTCACCCTTAAGGGTCGAGCGCACGAAGAAAACGACTCTAGTGGAGAACCGTTGCAAGGGCACAGGGCCGCTGAATGTTGGTCACGTACCAAAGCAAACTCCACAGCAGATGGGTCGCATGGGGAAGAGTTGCATTCCAGTAGTGCTAAAGACCCTTCTGGTAAAGTGGACTGAAGAGAGGCCCTCTGTGTGATATCCGTGAACCGAGCCGATGCGGAAGCAGCGCAGGAGACCGGTTACGTCATGTTAGAAGATGGAGAGAAAGTCCCGATTGTTAGCACGACAGTTTCCCGACATATTCAGCCTGGTGCAACCGACAACTTGCCTGTTGTGCAAGGGTCGTTGAATAACTACCCTGTGTCAGTGTTGCACGACACTGGCTGTTGTAGTTGGACAGGCATTGGTGCCTAAAGAAAAGCTAGCCGGCACGTGCCCGCCGGTACTATTAATGGATCGTACCCTGTACTATCTGTCGGAAGCTGAGGTCTTTCTGGAAACTCCATTTTTCTAAGGGAAGTCATAGCGCAATGCATGGAAGACGCTCTTTTTCACGTGGTCATTGCAAACGTCATGGGAACACTGTCACTAGGGAACATCACAGTGAAAGAAAAGAAGACCGTCAGAGCGAAGAGTAGGTACTTCCAGAGAAGAATGTCTACAATTCCTACAGCTTATTGGGACAAGCAACCAAGTGGGCTCCCAATGAGTGATACTGACACCGAACCAAGGAGAAATATACCCAGATGAAGACGTAATCGCAGGAAAGCCAGGCTGGAGAGGTGGCGACCAAGGTCACTCCCATCTGGAAGTGCATCGTCCCCGCAAGCAAGTGTGTACAGTTTGGCTTCAGTCAGGACATTGTCCCGACCACTGCAATACACCTAACCGCGTCACGTGCAAGATATGCGGCGCTGATAACCCGACATCAGGGCACTCCTGCGCGCCGAAGTACCGCTCATGCGGAGGTGATCACCCCAGCACAGACACATTTGTCCTGGCCACGTCCGGCCTCCCTTGAGCAAGGACAGGGTCCGGAAAGCACTTTAACAGGAACAGCAACAACGGGATCCAGAACACCACCCCACACCCTCGTCGTCATCTCAGGGCGACTTACAAGCAGCAAGTCCCACTTCAGGTAGGACATCCAGATCACGGTCCCGATCCAGACGCAGGACGTAGAGAAACGCCCACTCTCGTACATACTCCAGGACGGGGTCTCAACAACGGCCTGCAAAACGGACTACCCCTTCTGAAGTCATCGGACCACTGGCCGTGACAAACCAGCCTTCCCTCCCGCCGAAAGACCGCAACCCGCCAAGCAAGGATCAAAGAGACAAACAGCGCCCGGCGGAACCTCGGGAGGTAAGCAGGGCGAAGGGGCTCCTCTCTTCTCACCTTTCTCCGCTACCCCAACTTTACCTTCACCTCCACAGACGACACGGAATTCCGACACAAACACGCTCCATCTGCTCCAGCAGCGCGGAAATGGACGTGAAATTGCGGGCTCTGCATGCTCGACTTCGGCGCGACATAGAGACCGCGTTCGCTGCTATACGGCAAGAGTTCCGCGACATGCCTAACCAGGCGGTGTCACCGCTCGAGGACACACTCAACAGCACAGTAGTGACGCCTCACACCTTAACCAGTAGCAGTATCTGCGACTTATCTACCGATATACAGCAGCAAACCGAGCAAAACATGCAACAGATGCGCCAGGAGTTCACCCTACACTGACATCGACACCGAGCGCAAAGCGTTCCCACCCTTACACAATCCCTGCCTCGCTGAGAAATGAAGGTGGGGACGCGTAACGCGGATCAACTAGTTGCCTTTAAATGGAAGCGCAGGGAGTTCCGCCGTAAGCGGGGCCCCTTGCAGCAATACATAGCCGTGACCTCAATGGCTCCCAATGTCATACTGCTTCTGGAACCCAACTGCACCCCTTCCCTTGTGGGATTCGAAGCGTACGGCAGTGATTTGGGTCTCATAGGGGCGGTGGTGTCTAACCGATTGACGATACGCATACATTCGGTAGCCAGTGACATTCCCCATCAAATTATAGAACTAATCACGCACACCAAGAGCAGTGACAGCTTATTCATACTCAATCTTTACTGTTCCGCTCGAGCACCTACACAAAATTTTCACTATCTCTTTACTTCGTGAGGACTTCAACGCACAGCACTAGGCTTGGGGATATCCTAAGAGCACAGTAAAAGGAACAAAACTCTGGGACAGCATATGTAATATGCTCTTAACTTTAATTACTAGCCCCGCGAAACCCACCCGCACCAGGAACAGCGACTCGCGGGACACTTATCCCGATCTCAAGATGCCTCACGGTACTGGAGCGGTCATATCTAGTGGGAGGGCGCTACTAGCGCGCGACGTGGACAACCGTGTGGCGCATCGGCTCCGCCGATTTTCGGCTGGGGCTGCGGCGAAAATCGTTCTATCCAGGCAAAGCTCGCGTTAAGTGATCCTGAAAAAGCGGCCAAACGCGCTTTCAGAACAAGGCCAACAGAATGGTGTCTGGCGATGTCCCGGCGGCTGTCTCGCCGGTTTGAAACGTGAACGCTCCCGCGACGTGCCCCACGGGCTGCAAAAGTAAGGCGCCCACGAAGTGTAAACCGCGCCCAATGGTCAAACCCGCGTCCGAAGACTACGTTATAGTCATAAAGCCCAGAGGCGTCCACGGAAACTCTACACGAGGCGCCCACGGAACTGGCTCCGGCGAGGCGTGTTCTCTACACGAGGCGTCCACGGAAACTGGCTCCGGCACGGGCCCGGTCCATCTCGGTTCTGCCATCGCGAGACCAAAACATATCATCGTGCACACCTCGGATAACAAGGCGTCCGAGTGGCTCATCGGAGACTGTAGTGAACACCGAGAAGAGACAGGTCATGCTTCAGGGCTTCCTGAGACAAGATGGCGGCAGCACGTGCCAGGGAGTGATCGTGGTCCGTAACACGGACACCTTGGAAACTCTTCAACACCGAGTGTACTTGCGTGCCGGCACCATCGTGGAAATCCGAAAATTCGGAACATCCAACAAGGCACGCATTACCTTCGCTGGTAGCCAGAAGCCCCGTTACGTGCATTTTGACAACATGGTCGTCCCAGTGCGACACAAAACTATCCCAGTCTGCAGCCAGTGTGGCGCCGTCGGTCACCGCGCGGATGCATGTCCAAAACTGCAGCCGAACACATGTGGACTCTGCGGACTCCAGCTCCACTAGTGGAGGGGGTGCGGTCCCTCACGACTGTGTTCCCCGGTGTTTACGGCTAAATTCCGTCTTGGGTGTACGGCTAAATTCCGTACACCCAAGACGGCCTCCCAGAAGGGCGGGAAAAAAATTGGCGTCCAAGAAAAAAAAATTACGCCATCTCCCGCTAAAGGGGACCATGAGGTGATGCGAAGCAGCACGGGGGCTGCACACCGCGTTTGCATCGGTTTGACTAGGTCTCGCGTTTGCATCGGTTTGACGCTAGCAGACGCTGCCTGCGTCAGTGTTGTCTCTCGCGGGCGAGGGCGCGTTCTCGTTCCTTGCGAGCTGGTAAAGGGTTCATCCGAAGAACGAGCGTTTCCATAGTCAACGCGCGCCGTTCGGAAAGGAGAGGGGGAATGCCGAGAGGAGAGGAGACAAGAAGAGGAGGGAGAGGAGGATGCGCATGCGCAGTGCGGGTTTGGACACCGCACGGCAGATGGATGGCGGGAGCGAGGGAGAGAGTGACATAGCCCCGATCATAAGCTGTTTCGCATGTAATAGCCGCCTGCCGCCATCCTGGGCTACCCAGCGACCAGCCTCGCTGGGAACCATCCAAGACCGACAAGCCGACACCACCACCTGGAGGTGCTGGAAACCGACTGTCGCTGGCGTCGTCCCCACAAGACTGTCCGGAGAAACGAACGGCGGAGACACACGGCAGGACTGGGGCTTGAGTCACTGCTGTCGAAAAAGGACATCAGGTGAGCGGTTCGGGCGGGGCTGCTCTTTCCTCCCCCTTTCTCCCTCCCGGAGTGAGTAGCGCCGAGCAAGCTGAGATAGCAGTACTCAGGGCCCAAACTGAGATGCTGCTTAAAATTTCCGCATTGGAATCCAAAATCAACCAGATTCCTACTTCCCCTTCGATCCCCGCGGTGGAGGTTATGGAGAGTGAGCCCGTGGCGCCGAACACAGCAACAAGCGCGGAGGCCGCATTCGAACCGCGTTTCCACGGCCGTTTACCGTCATGTCAAAATTGCAAGAGACAATCCCAGAGATGATTGCCCAACATTTCGCGACCAACTCGCGCGCCTCGCGCAGTTCCGCCGGTCCCTACAAAGACGTATCCTGTCGCTCTCTTGAAACTTCTGGACGAACCACAGAGGCCGGCGATGACGACAGCTGCTCCCTCTCTTTGTATCAGGACCTCCTCCTCCCCGCGAGTGCTGGCTCCGGAGTAGCGTCACTAGAATCCCGCCTCAGACTAACTGACAATGGCGAGCAACCTTAAGATCAGGCAGTTACCAAAACCAATTCGGCCACCTCCGTCCAAATTGTCCAGTGGAACTGTCGATGCTTGC
>JABSTT010006250.1:0-21043 GCA_013339685.2 Hyalomma asiaticum | reverse complement strand
CTCTGATTCCCTTGTCACTTGTTCTAAGTGTCGAAGCAATTATCGTGTAATGCAGCCTAATTATGTTCTTAACTAACTTGCCAGTCCACACCAAATAGGTCCACCTAAATTCTCTCGTATTTATTCTAATTCGGCCTTTCCCAATCCTCTTTTAGTGCACCCAACTTCGATACACCTTAATTCACTTGTAATGCACTCAAGTTTCACGAAACTTAATTTTATTGTAAACGCTCGAACTCGGTCCTCCATAATTCTTTTGTAAGGAGCTGTAATTGCATCCTCCTTAATTCACTTGTGATGCATTCTATTTCGGTTAGCCTTCAATCACTTTGAAAACTATTCTGATCTGGCCCTGCTTAATTCGCTTGTAATTCACTCTAATCCGGCTCCCGTTAATTCAGTTGTCATTCATTCTAATTCGAATTCGTTCATCTTTAATTCACCTGTAGCTCACTCTAATTTGGCCCCCCTTATACCTGCCAGTCATTCTAGATACGCCCACCGTAATTCCCTTGTAACTGCACCCTGAGTCTCTCTTATAATTTACTCGTCGTTCATTCTAATTCGCTCCACCGTAATTCACTTGTAATCCACCCTTATGCAATCCTCCATAATTCCCTTATATTTCAACCAAATTCCGCCCTCTTTTACTCGCTTGTCGTCTACCCTCGTTCGGTCGACTTTGAATTCCCTCGTAATTTATTCTAAATCAATCCGCCTTATACTCCTGCAAGCTACCCCAATTCTCTCCTTAATACACTTGTGGTCCAGACGAATTCTGTCCATCTTCATTCGCTTGTTATCTACTCTGCATACGTCTTTCTTAATTCGGTTTTCGGAGACTCTAATTCCCTTCTCTTAATTAGCTTGTAAGCCACCCTAATTCGATTCAACTGAATTTGCTTGCCATTCATTCATACTCACTCCACCATCATTCCCTTGTAACCTGTGCTACTTTGTGCCTTCTTAATTTGTTTGCAGTCCACTCTAATTCGGTTCTCCTTAATTCGTTTGCCATTGCGTTTTGCTCGGTCCACCGTAATTCGGTTGTGATCCAAACTAATTATATTGTCCTCCCATAATCTACTTGTGATCCATTCTCAATTGGTACACCGAAAGTCTGGTTATCCACCCATATTCGGTCCTCCTTAATTCTACTGTTTCATCATCATCAGCCGACCTACGCTCACTGCAGGGCAAATGCCTCTGCCATAGGTCTCCCATTATCCAGGTCCATGCTATCCCCGCGTACTTCTTGAGTTCATCGGCCGCCACCCAACTTTCTGCCGCCACCTGATACGCTTGCTTTCTCTAGGGATCTACTTCTGTTAACCTTAATCGACCAACGGTTGTCTTGAGTGCCTTCGCATTACATGATCGGCTCACGTTCATTTCTTAATGTCTGCGAAGATGTCCTTGACCCCCTCCGCTATGTTTCTTGTCTCTTAACGAGAAACCTACCATTTTCTGTTCCAGTGCTCGCTGCGTTGTCCTCAATCTAAGTTGAACCCTTTCTGTGGTCTGTACGATGTAGCTGTTGTACACTTTCCTCTTGAACGAGAATGGTAAACTGCCATTAATTTTCTGAGAATGCCTCCCGAATGCACTCCACAATATTCTTATCCTACTGATTATCTCAGCCTCATGGTAATACACCTTGTAGACGACTGACAATAAGCTGATCGGCCTGTAATTTTTCAAGTCCGTCATGTCTCCTTTGTCATGGATTAGGATGATGTTCGCATTCTTCCAAGATTTCGATATGCTCGCGGTCATTAGGCATTGCGTATGCAGGTTTGCCAGTTTTTCTAGTACAATCTGCCCTCAATACTTTAAGACGTCTGCTGTTATCTGATCTTCACCAGGTGCATTACCCGCTTGTATTTCCTTCAAAGCTTTCTTTACTTCCCCTGTCATTACTGGTGGAATGTCTACCTCTTCTGGACTAATTCCTCGTTCAGTATTATCCTGGATGTCGCGGCTACTCTACCGATCTCTGTAGAAGTCCTCGGCTACTGTAACTATCTTATCCATATTTGTGATGACATTGCCTTGCTTGTTTCTAAGAGCGTACGTCTGATCTTAGCCTATGCCTAAACGTTTCTTCACTGCTTTCAGGCTCGCTCCGTTCTTTACAGCATGTTCAATCCTCTCCATAATACACTTTCGTACGTCAATTGAATTATGTCTATTGATTAACTTCGCAAGCTCCGCTGGTTCTGTTCTCTCAGTTGGGTTAGATACTGTCCCGTCTTGCCGTTTCGCAATCAAGTCTTTTGTCTTCCTGGGAAAGTTTGCTAGAGATATTACCCCCTCCTTCTATTAGCTCACTCCGTGATAATGCTTGTAGCATTATCGCTGACTTCCTGAACGCGAATGTCGTAATCCTCGCCTAACAAAACACGTTGCGGGGCTAGTCTTCGCCTAATTTTATCGTAACCCACCCTAATTCTATTTGGTTCGCTTGTAATCATCCTTTGCTCGATTCACCTTAATTTGTCATTCATTCTGGTTACGTCAATCATAATTTTCTTGAAATCCACTCTCATTCGGTCTTCATCAATGTGCTTGTAGTGCATTTCTACTCGGCGCGACGTAGTTCGTTTGTTGTTCCCTCTAATTAGGTCCACCAGTAATTCTCTTCCAATTCAGTGTAATTCATTGCACTTCAGGTTAGCGTTGAATCATGTGTTATTCACTTTAATTCAGTTCTCCTTAGTTCCCTTGTCATCCGCTCCTGATTTTTTCTTGTAATGGGCCCTAATTCTGTCCACCTTAATGCGGTTTTGCTCCCCCTAAATCGGTACATCTAAATTCTTTTGTGATCAAGCCTAATTATGTCCTCTTTCATTCTCTTTGAATCTAATACCATCTTGCTTAATTCGCTTATAATCCGCTCTAATACTGTCCAACTTAGTTCACTTGTCATTCATTCTATCAATTTGGTCCACGGCAAGTCTCATGCGATCAACCCTAATTTCGTCCACCGTGGTTCTCTTGTTATCCACTTTAATTCCGTCCACATTAATTGGCCTTCATTTGTTATACTTCAGTCCGAATTCTAATTTGTGCACCGTAATTCTCCTGGAATTACCGCAATTCTGTCCTCCTTCATTCACTTTTAATTGCCTCTTTCTGGTCAGCCTTAATTCCATGGTAATCAGCTCTACTGCGATCCTCCTTAATTCACTTGTAATCCACTGCAAGTTGGTCTATCGTGATTTTTTTTCTAATTCACCCTAATTCGGACCTGCTTGACTCACTTGTCACCCATCCTAATTCCCCTTTTACTTCCTTCCTGTAACCCACCATAATGCGGCCCTCCTTTATTTTTTTGTCATTATTTACTTGGTCCACCGTACTTCTCTTGTAATGCATGTCAATTTAGTGGTCCTTAATTCTCTTTATTTCACTTTGCTTTGGCCCTTCTCAGTTTACTTGTTATTCGCTTGCATTCGGTCCACCGGAATTTTATTGTAATGCACTTTCATGCAGCTTCTTTAAATTCGCTTGGAATGTACTCGAAATCGGTTCACCTTAATTTGCTTGTAAACCTTTTTAGGGGCGAAGCTCCTTATGCCGTGGGTCTGTCCATCCTCCGTTTGTAGTAGCCACCTCTAGTTCGTGAAGTGCTCACTAGATGGCGTGATGGCGCTGCGGTGCTCGCTTCATTCAGATGTATGGGAACGCGTAGTATGGGAGTCTGTCCGTCCGTCCGTCCGTCCGTCCGTCCGTGCGTCCGTCCGTCCGTCCGTCCGTCCGTCCGTCTGTCTGTCTGTCTGTCTGTCTGTCTGTCTGTCTGTCTGTCTGTCTGTCCGTCCGTCCGTCCGAGCGCTGCGGTGCTGCTTAGCTAGTATGGGAATTGACCAATAGATGGCGCGGAGGCGCTCGCTGCGTGCTCTAGTGCGATAGGAGAGCGCTAGATGGCGACACACAGTGTTTGTCACGTCTTTGATGATGTACTGGGCAAGATTCACGGAAGATTCACGGTTTTTACCGATGAACCTCCGGAGCTTCGCCCACTCATCATCATTCACTCCGTGGATATGCGTGGATTTTTTTTATTGATCTAGCGTAACTCTTTCTAATCCACGGTACATACAATTTTTAAAGGATCACACGAATGCAGTGATTCGGGCAATGCAGGCAAGCTACGCACGTCACTCTTCTTTGCACTATTCGTGATAACAACATTGGATTTTTTCGAAGCATGCGGCATGTGACTAAGGTTGCTATTTCAGGATATATATATATATATATATATATATATATATATATATTACGGAATGCCCTTTACGTCGCCGGAGCTAACTTATGACAAGATGTAGTTTCGCTGTCTCGAGTTCGCATAACTAGAGCACGTACGAGTGCACCATACTCAGAGCACCATAAACAAAAAAAAATAAGGTTGGTATGGCGTATCGTAATCCGCGGCGAGAAATGGAATTTAGCCCTATTTTCCTCTGACGTGTTCGTGGTAAGAACCTGGTAAGATCGCGTTTTACTCGAAAGCGAACAACCATAAATAGATGTCGCCAAAAGAGGGGACTTTCCGGTCCCATGAACGGTGGCCGCTAACCCTTGTGTCCTATAGACCTATTCCACCGGCCTACGTCACAAAAATGCGGTGGCGCCGTCGTCGGGAATTTTGGTTTCGCATGGTAGGCATCCGCCGGCGCGCCCACCGTAGCAGCCGTTGCGTTTTCGCTGGTGCGGGCGCTTCTCACCGCCGTGCAATGAAGAAAAAAGTGTTCACAGTTGACCTGCGCCGTGGGTAGGCTGCTCAGCAACGCACAAGATATGTGCGATAGGTTTTTATCGGTTTCCTGTTTATGTCTGTCTTAAGGAAAGGGACGAACCTGTAATGCCGGCTCATCGGTTGTGCGCCAAACATTTTCGTCACGACTAAGCATATGTGTAATTAATTGGTGTTAGTGCGGGTTGTTTCATTTGAGAGAAATATCATTGTCACAAGTTTGTCAACTGTAATGCTCGACACCAAGTTTCTTGGCATAAACAAAGTGCGGGCAAAGAGCGATGACGCTTACAGCAAAGCGCGCGCGACATTAGCTTAGCTCGATGTGCAGAAGTAGTCGCGGTCGCCGTCTATTATTGAAGTGTGGAAGTTATAGATATGCCATACAAATTTCATTCACTCAAGTGAAACAAATAAAAATCACAGCATATCCACGGGGTGAATGATGATGAGTGGGCGAAGCTCCGGAGTGAATCATCGGTAAACCGTGAATCTTTCGTGTAATTCGCCCAGTCGATCATCATGTAAAGACGTGAGAAACACTGTATTCGAACGCTGGGATCTCGCGTTTAAGGGGACGCTAGCACAAACGCGTTTCCATGTGCGCTTCGGGGCGTAGTGCATGGCTTCAGGAAAGAGGTAGCTGATGATGATGATGATGATGATGCGTTTGTCCAGGTAGCAGCCTGGACACACAACGCCATCTATTGAGCCATTCATAAACTAAACTAGAGGTGGCTACATACATACATACAGAGGAGGGACAGACCCACACCCTAAGGAGCTTCGCCGCTAATATAAGAGCTTAATTCACGTAGCCGTGAGCGAAAGGCCGATTACAGCGATGCTTTTGCAAATCGCTTGCGGCTTCGATAGCATACACACGAGAAGTGTCTTTGGCAATGCTCTAGTGGTTGTGATGCGCTTTACATTCCTTTTTCGATTGCCAGACTGCGCGAATTAACTACGCGCTTGAAATTTGCCGCGTCGTGACAGGACTTCATGCCTTCACGATCGGAACTGAGCGTATGGACAGAGCCGCAAGCCGCGGTTATGCGCCTTGCTGGCGGTTATTTGAGAGCCTTGTCCTTGGCACGTTATTGCTTTTTTTTGTGTGTGTCTGCGTTATCACAGCCGTATTTACATAGGTGATAGCGTCACCAATATCGCATGCTTGAGTACCTATTACGTTACATTTGTTTCTGCGCAAGGATTTCGTGTAGGGATTAGAGGCTTTAGTCCGAAACAGTAGTTTTAGTTGAGGCATTTTCAAGTCATATTTAAACAAGTCTCGCTGTTGCAGGTGGTTCATCCTTGCGCTAGTTACCGAATTAAAGCATACGCATGAAGCGATGCCGACATGCTCGCGATCATTCGCATCATGTGGAAAGGTGCTTGTCCTTTCAATCAATTTCTCACATCTTTTCATAGCTGGGCGTCGGCGCATTCTTTTCTACATTCATTGAATGCTTCCTGCAGAGGTAACGCAACTTCATCTCACGCGGCTGCCCCTCGCAAACTGTTGTAAACACACCGTCGGCGCTCCGACGCGCCGTGCTCGGAGGCAGCTTTCGCACACGCTTCGCCGGCGGCGGTGGCGCGACCGTGCAGGGCCGCGTAGGGTGCCTTGATGTCCGGGCGCGCGCATCGAGGCACTCTAGGGCCGCGGCAAGCGCTGGGCGGGGCCTCCGCGCCGCGACGTCGATACAAGCCCTAGTTATATCGCCGGTGCCTACCACTGTTTATCAACATGGAATAGGTCTATAGACCTTTCCATCGGCACTCTCGCACCGGCGAGCCGGAACCAGTTTTTGCCGTCTGCTAGCGCGCGGAAAGAGCTCTCCGGGCCACGCACCGAGCTGCCCATATGTTTTGCCGTGCTTGCACGGTGTGCGCGCGGTTTTTCACTCACTAGAGCGATTTAAAATGTCCTTTAAGAACAGGCTATCGACAGGGCATCACTGCATTGTTTACGGTTGCACCTACGACCAGAAGAAAATAAATGCTGCACTTAAACATCTGTTGCACATCTGCACGTAAACACGCACCTAAACATGTCCAGCACAACGTTGCGCTGGAGGAGTGCGGCTGCGCACTCACTGACGTACTCGTGCCAGAACGCCGCACCGCTCATATTCCCACGCGGTCTAACGCTGATGTCGCCAACACCCCCTGAACTCTACTCAGTGCCCTTCTTAGCATATGGTACAAATGTCCCAGATTTCTCCTTTAGTTCTCTCTCCCTACTCGAGTCACTTCAACCATGAGAGCTATACGCGTTTCAAGGTACTAGCAAAGCAAGAGGTTTTTGTACGGATATTCCTTTTTCTTTTCTTTTTTGTTGCTCTTGTCCTTGCTGCTGTATGCCTCCGGTCTGTGCTACGAGCTTTTCACTTCCTCATTGACTTTCAGCCTGCAACAGCAGCCAAGAAACGGTCTGTCTCCTCTTTGTTATGTGAGCCGCTGTACGCATATTCCTGGAACCTTTGTTGTTTGTTGGAGGGAGGCTCTACGTTTCTCTCTCAGCAGTCCCTATTTTGTCTTTCTAGTGTGTTCTGGTACTTTTAAAGGGCCCATGACAGCCATTTTTTTGTTGGGGACTTTTATGTTTTAATGAGTAGAACAGTGTTGTGTAATCACGGCATGGAGTGGCAAATTCTCCAGCATGACGTCTAATTAGTCACAGCATCGTTAATTTAGTTCAGTTTTAATGAAGCTTCGAGACGCGCGCCAAAAACTGCAAGAAACTAGCGCCGCGGGGCTAGCGCGGCGGCTGTCGGAAGTGAGCGCAGGCACTGATCGCTTGAGCTCAAGATTCGGTGACGTTGCGGAGAGCGCGAGCGCCAGACCAGTTGCTGAATTCGTCTGCTCGCCGCACCCGCTTTGCATCATAGCGTGTGTACAATGTACGCTTGAGCGACCAACACGGAGAGGAAGCAAAAAAATACGGCTTTTGGCGTGGCCTCCGCGATCGGCTGCGGCAGCCAATCTCGGAGGCCACGCTCGGAGGCCATAGCGCGGCGCGCCCGTGTCTCTCTGTGACGTCACGATATCAAGTCTTCCCGTCAAGGTGGACTTAGTAGAGTGCTCCTGTGCGTCAGAAAGGACTTACCATCTTGTCAAGTCCAGACATGTGATTCAGACTTTCCGGAATTCATCGCCTGTAAAGTATCCTTTGGCAAACTGTGTATAACAGTACTTAATGTCTATTTACAACCTTCAGGCCGCATATCAGGTGAAGGGCTAGTAGATATTTTCAAAATAGCTAGTTCTAACGCATTCATATGTGGAGACTTCAATGCCCACAACGTAATCTGGGGAAGTGATCGCTGTGATGCGCGCGGTAACGTTATTGAGAACGCCATTGACACGTGCAACTTGACAGTTTTAAATGATGGATCGCCAACATTTCTTCGGTGACACACTTACTCGAGCTGCATAGATGTCACCCTATGCTCTGAAGACATAGTGAATGGTGTGGGCTGGACAACGGATGTAGAAACGCGCGGAAGCGATCAGTTTCCTATTCTTGTAAGTCACCCTCGTATGCACAATAATGACACATTGCGTTATAGCAGACTAACGAACTGGAAAGCCTTTAGGTACCGTCTAACAAATCAAATCAGTGAACGTGTGACTGCTGCGCAATTGCGTCGACATGAACTTATCCATGGAAGACAGCCGAGACGCAATGAAGCCTCACCAAATCTTGACATCGTTCATCCGGCGCAAGGACAGCAACATCAGAGGACACCGGAATCACAAAAGCCAAGAGAACCATCACGAGACCCACCAAGGGAACCAACAGGAGTACAGCCAAGAACACAATCAAGAGGATCTCAGTCAGTCATCCAGACTTATGCGGCGAAGGTTCAAATACCCAAGAGACAACAGACAGAAGAAACGTCACGTCAGCCCCAGCGACCCCACGTGTTCCATCCAGAAGCAGCACCAGTTAATGGCGACCACACTACTGCATCAGTGACTGAACTAATCTTGCCAATGCTATTTGCAGCACTTAAAGCAATCCTGTCAGCTCTGCCAGAGGCTAACAACTTGCCAGAAGTTCGGGCCCTGTTGCCTCTGGAAGCACTGCTGTGTCATCAATCCAGGCCAAGCACACGACAATCGGTACATGAATAGTCGCTACAAAAATGTCTCCATTTTACAGTGGAATGCGAACAGTCTTCGCAACAAGTGTGCTGACTTTCGGAAACTGGTTGCAGAGCATCACTTTCCGATACTGTGCATTCAAGAGGCAGGGATCAGAGACGATTTCCGCCTCTCCAATTACGTCATATACAAGTCTTCCCGTCAAGGTGGACTTAGTAGAGTGCTCCTGTGCGTCAGAAAGGACTTACCATCTTGTCAAGTCCAGTCAAGTGATTCAGACTTTCCGGAATTCATCGCCTGTAAAGTATCCTTTGGCAAACTGTGTATAACAGTACTTAATGTCTATTTACAACCTTCAGGCCGCATATCAGGTGAAGGGCTAGTAGATATTTTCAAAATAGCTAGTTCTAACGCATTCATATGTGGAGACTTCAATGCCCACAACGTAATCTGGGGAAGTGATCGCTGTGATGCGCGCGGTAACGTTATTGAGAACGCCATTGACACGTGCAACTTGACAGTTTTAAATGATGGATCGCCAACATTTCTTCGTGGACACACTTACTCGAGCTGCATAGATGTCACCCTATGCTCTGAAGACATAGTGAATGGTGTGGGCTGGACAACGGATGTAGAAACGCGCGGAAGCGATCATTTTCCTATTCTTGTAAGTCACCCTCGTATGCACAATAATGACACATTGCGTTATAGCAGACTAACGAACTGGAAAGCCTTTAGGTACCGTCTAACAAATCAAATCAGTGAACGTGTGACTGTTGCACAATTTGCGGAATGTTTGTTGGATAATATTAACATATGTACAAAGAATGTCCCCATACCAAAAGATTATGCTGCAGTTGACGGGGAGTACGAACACCTAAGAGCCATCCGACGCCGGGCCGAAAGAGCGTACCGAAGGAGCGGAAGTTTAGAGGCATACAAAGATGCTCAAAAAATTCACAATGTTATGCGCAGACGTTTAGAAAATTTAGGCAAACGGCGTTGGCGCAATTTCTACGGCACGCTGTCTCCTCACACACCTGTCCCAAGAATTTGGCTCGTAGTCCGTGCATTTAGCGGCCCTGTGACCCAGAGCTTCCCATTCCGCGCTCTCGCTGTTGCTCGGAACACAGAGGAGCTAGCAATAGCCGACGAATTTTGTGCCCATATCTGCAGGCCTGGTTTTTCATCACAGTGCATAGATTTTGAAAACTCAGTTGCATTTGCTCAGCAGAAGATTAATGCTTGCTATTGGGCAGAACATTCTCACTTAGACCCAGCATTTACATTAAGAGAACTGCAATGTGCGATAGCGTCATGTCGTCAGAAGTCTGCTGCTGGACCGGACGGCATTACGTATAATATGCTTAGAAACCTCGGGCCAACAGCCACAAATGCTCTCCTAGACATATTCAATAATCTCTGGATTGAAGAAAGTGTACCCGATTCTTGGAAAGTCGCTCGAGTAATCCCTATTTTAAAACCGGGCAAGACGCCTCTGTGCCTTGAATCCTTCCGCCCAGTCAGTTTGACAAGTTGTTTATGCAAAGTCATGGAAAAGATGATCGACGCACGGCTTCAGTGGTGGTGTAACGAAACAGATGTGCTGTCTAACCACTTAGTAGGTTTCACCAGCCATCCTGTTGAAGAATATCTAGGACCAGCACTTCGCTGCTATAATTGTCAGCGATTTGGACATATGGCGAAAAGCTGCCGAAGCACACGTCGATGTAAGATCTGCTCAGAGGACCATCACCACAAAGAGTGTAAGTCAATCCTTCAGCCAAAATGTGCGAACTGCGCTGGCAATCACGCTGCCTCCTATTCAGGCTGCCCCCAGAACAAGGCTGCTGCGCAATTGCGTCGACATGAACTTATCCATGGAAGACAGCCGAGACGCAATGAAGCCTCACCAAATCTTGACATCGTTCATCCGGCGCAAGGACAGCAACATCAGAGGACACCGGAATCACAAAAGCCAAGAGAACCATCACGAGACCCACCAAGGGAACCAACAGGAGTACAGCCAAGAACACAATCAAGAGGATCTCAGTCAGTCATCCAGACTTATGCGGCGAAGGTTCAAATACCCAAGAGACAACAGACAGAAGAAACGTCACGTCAGCCCCAGCGACCCCACGTGTTCCATCCAGAAGCAGCACCAGTTAATGGCGACCACACTACTGCATCAGTGACTGAACTAATCTTGCCAATGCTATTTGCAGCACTTAAAGCAATCCTGTCAGCTCTGCCAGAGGCTAACAACTTGCCAGAAGTTCGGGCCCTGTTGCCTCTGGAAGCACTGCTGTGTCATCAATCCAGGCCAAGCACACGACAATCGGTACATGAATAGTCGCTACAAAAATGTCTCCATTTTACAGTGGAATGCGAACAGTCTTCGCAACAAGTGTGCTGACTTTCGGAAACTGGTTGCAGAGCATCACTTTCCGATACTGTGCATTCAAGAGGCAGGGATCAGAGACGATTTCCGCCTCTCCAATTACGTCATATACAAGTCTTCCCGTCAAGGTGGACTTAGTAGAGTGCTCCTGTGCGTCAGAAAGGACTTACCATCTTGTCAAGTCCAGTCAAGTGATTCAGACTTTCCGGAATTCATCGCCTGTAAAGTATCCTTTGGCAAACTGTGTATAACAGTACTTAATGTCTATTTACAACCTTCAGGCCGCATATCAGGTGAAGGGCTAGTAGATATTTTCAAAATAGCTAGTTCTAACGCATTCATATGTGGAGACTTCAATGCCCACAACGTAATCTGGGGAAGTGATCGCTGTGATGCGCGCGGTAACGTTATTGAGAACGCCATTGACACGTGCAACTTGACAGTTTTAAATGATGGATCGCCAACATTTCTTCGTGGACACACTTACTCGAGCTGCATAGATGTCACCCTATGCTCTGAAGACATAGTGAATGGTGTGGGCTGGACAACGGATGTAGAAACGCGCGGAAGCGATCATTTTCCTATTCTTGTAAGTCACCCTCGTATGCACAATAATGACACATTGCGTTATAGCAGACTAACGAACTGGAAAGCCTTTAGGTACCGTCTAACAAATCAAATCAGTGAACGTGTGACTGTTGCACAATTTGCGGAATGTTTGTTGGATAATATTAACATATGTACAAAGAATGTCCCCATACCAAAAGATTATGCTGCAGTTGACGGGGAGTACGAACACCTAAGAGCCATCCGACGCCGGGCCGAAAGAGCGTACCGAAGGAGCGGAAGTTTAGAGGCATACAAAGATGCTCAAAAAATTCACAATGCTATTTGCAGCACTTAAAGCAATCCTGTCAGCTCTGCCGGAAGCAAACAACTTGCCAGAAGTTCGAGCCCTGTTGCCTCTGGAAGCACTGCTGTGTCATCAATCTATGCCAAGCACACGACAATCGGTACACGAATAGCCGCTACAAAAATGTCTCCATTTTTCAGTGGAATGCAAACAGTCTTCGCAACAAGTGTGCTGACTTTCGGAAACTGGTTGCAGAGCATCATTTACCGATACTGTGCATTCAAGAGGCAGGGATCAGACACGATTTCCGCCTCTCCAATTACGTCATGTACAAGTCTTCCCGTCAAGGTGGTTTTAGTAGAGCGCTCCTGTGCGTCAGAAAGGACTTACCATCTTGTCAAGTCCAGTCAAGTGATTCAGACTTTCCGGAATTCATGGCCTGTAAAGTATCCTTTCGCAAACTGTGTGTAACAGTACTTAATGTTTATTTACAACCTTCAGGCCGCATATCAGTGGAAGAGCTAGTAGATATTTTCAAAATAGCTGGTTCTAATGCATTTATATGTGGAGACTTCAATGCCCACAACGTAATCTGCGGAAGTGATTGCTGTGATGCGCGCGGTAACGTTATTGAGAACGCCGTTGACACGTGCAACTTGACAGTTTTAAATGATGGATCGCCAACATTTCTTCGTGGACACACTTACTCGAGCTGCATCGATGTCACCCTATGTTCTGAAGACATAGTGAATGGTGTGGGCTGGACAACGGATGTGGAAATGCAAGGGAGCGATCATTTTCCTATCCTTGTAAGTCATCCTCGTATGCACAAAATACACATTGCGTTATAGCAGACTAACGAACTGGAAAGCCTTTAGGTACCGTCTAACAAATCAAATCAGTGAACGTGTGACTGTTGCACAATTTGCGGAATGTTTGTTGGATAATATAACATATGTACAAAGAATGTCCCCATACCAAAAGATTATGCTGCAGTTGACGGGGAGTACGAACACCTAAGAGCCATCCGACGCCGGGCCGAAAGAGCGTACCGAAGGAGCGGAAGTTTAGAGGCATACAAAGATGCTCAAAAAATTCACAATGTTATGCGCAGACGTTTAGAAAATTTAGGCAAACGGCGTTGGCGCAATTTCTGCGGCACGCTGTCTCCTCACACACCTGTCCCAAGAATTTGGCTCGTAGTCCGTGCATTTAGCGGCCCTGTGACCCAGAGCTTCCCATTCCGCGCTCTCGCTGTTGCTCGGAACACAGAGGAGCTAGCAATAGCCGACGAATTTTGTGCCCATATCTGCAGGCCTGGTTTTTCATCACAGTGCATAGATTTTGAAAACTCAGTTGCATTTGCTAAGCAGAAGATTAATGCTTGCTATTGGGCAGAACATTCTCACTTAGACCCAGCATTTACATTAAGAGAACTGCAATGTGCGATAGCGTCATGTCGTCAGAAGTCTGCTGCTGGACCGGACGGCATTACGTATAATATGCTTAGAAACCTCGGGCCAACAGCCACAAATGCTCTCCTAGACATATTCAATAATCTCTGGATTGAAGAAACTGTACCCGATTCTTGGAAAGTCGCTCGAGTAATCCCTATTTTAAAACCGGGCAAGACGCCTCTGTGCCTTGAATCCTTCCGCCCAGTCAGTTTGACAAGTTGTTTATGCAAAGTCATGGAAAAGATGATCGACGCACGGCTTCAGTGGTGGTGTAACGAAACAGATGTGCTGTCTAACCACTTAGTAGGTTTAGAAAACACAGATGTACAATGGACGCCGTAATAGATATCGTCTCATCTGTGGAACATGAACGAGCTTGTGGTAACTTGACCATATCGGTATTCTTAGACATCAAGAGGGCATTTGACACCGTCAATCACATTCATGTTATCTTAAGTATGTTAGAACTTGGAATCTCCGGCAGAACATTGAGATGGATCTCCAAGTTTTTGTCAGGTCGCAAGGTATTTGTACAGACGAACGAAGGAAACAGTAGTGAACATGATGTCACGCAGGTGTGCCACAAGGGAGTGTACTCAGCCCATTTCTCTTTAATTGTGTCATGGCTGATTTAACAAAAATGCTACCAGCTGAGTTAAAATTCTCAATTTACGCAGATGATGTGTGCATTTGGGCATCTGGTAGTAATGTCCATTTACTTCAGAAATTACTACAAGAAGGAATAGACATCATCAATAACTTCTTACGTGAAAGAGGCATGGTTTTGTCACACGAAAAGACAGCCGTAATGCCCTTCACTCGCAGGAAGTTAAAAAATTTTAGCCTTAATCTTGAGGGACAACCGCTGGCGATAGTCACACAGCATAGATTCCTTGGAATAATACTAGATCGGCAAATATCCTGGGCACCTCACATTAGGAAGCTGGAAAGTGACGTCAACACTATAGTAAATATACTTCGCAGACTTGCTGGCACATCATGGGGTGGATCGGTGTCGTCCATGCTCACTGTTCACAATGCTTTAATAAGACAAAAAATTGCGTACTCTGCGGCTATCTTACATAACATTTCTCGCACGTCAGAAGAGCGGCTTCAAAGACTTATAGCAAGAGGACTGCGCATATGTCTAGGAGTTCCAAAAGCGACGTCTAGCCGGCTTGTAATAGCTGAGTCCCGCCAAACTCCGTTTCCAGTTATGAGAACAATAGAAACATGCCGGCATTTCTTTCGTCTTCAAACACAACATAAGAATCACCCACTAGTACTAGACATTTGGAAAAGAGACAGAAGCTATATGCATAAGGCAGTTCAAGCAATATTCATATATTACCAAGCAACACATATTGGCATTGTGACGTTGATTATCCTCCATGGAAGCTTGCACTACCAAAAATTGAATTGTCGGTAGAGGGAATAATAAGAAAAAGAGACATGTTTATACCGGCCGCTCAACAACTGGCGCTGTATCAGATATATATGCTGTATCCAGGATACGTGCACGTTTATACGGACGGCTCTTGTGTAGCAACGTCCTCTACTTCGGCATTCGTTGTTCCGCAATTCCATACGCAAGAGTCCTATAAACTGTGTCGTGCTACATCATCTACAACGGCCGAACTATTTGCTATCCTGTGTGCCATCAAATTTATAACATCTGTGAGAGATTCGCAAAGATGGGTAATATTTAGTGATTCACAGGCAGCTCTAACGAAGTGTGTCTGTTCGGTCGCTGTTTTTCTGCTGCGCTCGAAGTTTCTCGCCTTCTTTTGGTTAATGCACGCACACAGCCAAGACTGACTTCCTGAATTGACCAAGGAGACGTCGGGCGTCGCCTGAGCGGGCCGGAAGCCCCACAGGTACGAAATTTCTTTTCTCAACGACTTAGCCTCTACCAGCCACCACGGTGGTCGGCAGCCGAGAACATCGCCACGAGCCCTATGCTCGTCCAAAGGCATCGAGCCGTATGAGTGACAGTCTAGGCAGCAATGAAAAGCCCGGAAGCTTACCGACGTCACAAGGTATCCTGAAACCGCCGCGTTTAGTCCTCGAGAATACGGAGACAACTTCACAGACTTCAGGAGCAATGCAGAACGGGGAGCCCGAAAACAAGAAGGCCCATTTAGATGACGACAAAGACGATGACAAAACATCGACATACGACGTAAGCGATGATGAAGACATGGGTGATGACGCACCCTTTACCGTGGTCACGTACAAGAAAAAAAGAGCCGAAGGCATCCCAGTAGTGTTTCGCCCAACAGAGGAGGGTACTAGCTTCTGGCAAGTGAACCCCAACCGAGTGTCGACCGAAATAGTTTCCGCTGCCAAAGAAAAGGTGCAGTCATTCCGAACGACCAGGGATGGCAGCTTCAGTGTTAGCGTCGCTTCACTAGCGTCAGCAAAGCGCCTTCTTATGCTTACGAATGTTGGCGGCCTAGAAGTGAAGCCCTTCATCCCGGAGTCGTACACTCGAAACGTTGGGAAAGTAAGACATGTGCCTTTGCAGTACACAGATGGTACAACTTTTAGACTATTTGAAAGATTCTGGGGTTATATCGGCACGCAGGCAGGTGAAGTATTACCGTCAAGAAGATGGAGCAGTGATGTCGCGTCCCCTCCATACGGTAATCTTGACTTTTAGAGATGATCGCCCGATTCCAGGAAGAATTTACTTGGGTTTCACCAGCCATCCTGTTGAAGAATATCTAGGACCAGCACTTCGCTGCTATAATTGTCAGCGATTTGGACATATGGCGAAAAGCTGCCGAAGCACACGTCGATGTAAGATCTGCTCAGAGGACCATCACCACAAAGAGTGTAAGTCAATCCTTCAGCCAAAATGTGCGAACTGCGCTGGCAATCACGCTGCCTCCTATTCAGGCTGCCCCCAGAACAAGGCTGCTGCGCAATTGCGTCGACATGAACTTATCCATGGAAGACAGCCGAGACGCAATGAAGCCTCACCAAATCTTGACATCGTTCATCCGGCGCAAGGACAGCAACATCAGAGGACACCGGAATCACAAAGCCAAGAGAACCATCACGAGACCCACCAAGGGAACCAACAGGAGTACAGCCAAGAACACAATCAAGAGGATCTCAGTCAGTCATCCAGACTTATGCGGCGAAGGTTCAAATACCCAAGAGACAACAGACAGAAGAAACGTCACGTCAGCCCCAGCGACCCCACGTGTTCCATCCAGAAGCAGCACCAGTTAATGGCGACCACACTACTGCATCAGTGACTGAACTAATCTTGCCAATGCTATTTGCAGCACTTAAAGCAATCCTGTCAGCTCTGCCAGAGGCTAACAACTTGCCAGAAGTTCGGGCCCTGTTGCCTCTGGAAGCACTGCTGTGTCATCAATCCAGGCCAAGCACACGACAATCGGTACATGAATAGTCGCTACAAAAATGTCTCCATTTTACAGTGGAATGCGAACAGTCTTCGCAACAAGTGTGCTGACTTTCGGAAACTGGTTGCAGAGCATCACTTTCCGATACTGTGCATTCAAGAGGCAGGGATCAGAGACGATTTCCGCCTCTCCAATTACGTCATATACAAGTCTTCCCGTCAAGGTGGACTTAGTAGAGTGCTCCTGTGCGTCAGAAAGGACTTACCATCTTGTCAAGTCCAGTCAAGTGATTCAGACTTTCCGGAATTCATCGCCTGTAAAGTATCCTTTGGCAAACTGTGTATAACAGTACTTAATGTCTATTTACAACCTTCAGGCCGCATATCAGGTGAAGGGCTAGTAGATATTTTCAAAATAGCTAGTTCTAACGCATTCATATGTGGAGACTTCAATGCCCACAACGTAATCTGGGGAAGTGATCGCTGTGATGCGCGCGGTAACGTTATTGAGAACGCCATTGACACGTGCAACTTGACAGTTTTAAATGATGGATCGCCAACATTTCTTCGTGGACACACTTACTCGAGCTGCATAGATGTCACCCTATGCTCTGAAGACATAGTGAATGGTGTGGGCTGGACAACGGATGTAGAAACGCGCGGAAGCGATCATTTTCCTATTCTTGTAAGTCACCCTCGTATGCACAATAATGACACATTGCGTTATAGCAGACTAACGAACTGGAAAGCCTTTAGGTACCGTCTAACAAATCAAATCAGTGAACGTGTGACTGTTGCACAATTTGCGGAATGTTTGTTGGATAATATTAACATATGTACAAAGAATGTCCCCATACCAAAAGATTATGCTGCAGTTGACGGGGAGTACGAACACCTAAGAGCCATCCGACGCCGGGCCGAAAGAGCGTACCGAAGGAGCGGAAGTTTAGAGGCATACAAAGATGCTCAAAAAATTCACAATGTTATGCGCAGACGTTTAGAAAATTTAGGCAAACGGCGTTGGCGCAATTTCTGCGGCACGCTGTCTCCTCACACACCTGTCCCAAGAATTTGGCTCGTAGTCCGTGCATTTAGCGGCCCTGTGACCCAGAGCTTCCCATTCCGCGCTCTCGCTGTTGCTCGGAACACAGAGGAGCTAGCAATAGCCGACGAATTTTGTGCCCATATCTGCAGGCCTGGTTTTTCATCACAGTGCATAGATTTTGAAAACTCAGTTGCATTTGCTAAGCAGAAGATTAATGCTTGCTATTGGGCAGAACATTCTCACTTAGACCCAGCATTTACATTAAGAGAACTGCAATGTGCGATAGCGTCATGTCGTCAGAAGTCTGCTGCTGGACCGGACGGCATTACGTATAATATGCTTAGAAACCTCGGGCCAACAGCCACAAATGCTCTCCTAGACATATTCAATAATCTCTGGATTGAAGAAACTGTACCCGATTCTTGGAAAGTCGCTCGAGTAATCCCTATTTTAAAACCGGGCAAGACGCCTCTGTGCCTTGAATCCTTCCGCCCAGTCAGTTTGACAAGTTGTTTATGCAAAGTCATGGAAAAGATGATCGACGCACGGCTTCAGTGGTGGTGTAACGAAACAGATGTGCTGTCTAACCACTTAGTAGGTTTTAGAAAACACAGATGTACAATGGACGCCGTAATAGATATCGTCTCATCTGTGGAACATGAACGAGCTTGTGGTAACTTGACCATATCGGTATTCTTAGACATCAAGAGGGCATTTGACACCGTCAGTCACGTTCATGTTATCTTAAGTATGTTAGAACTTGGAATCTCCGGCAGAACATTGAGATGGATCTCCAAGTTTTTGTCAGGTCGCAAGGTATTTGTACAGACGAACGAAGGAAACAGTAGTGAACATGATGTCACGCAGGGTGTGCCACAAGGGAGTGTACTCAGCCCATTTCTCTTTAATTGTGTCATGGCTGATTTAACAAAAATGCTACCAGCTGAGTTAAAATTCTCAATTTACGCAGATGATGTGTGCATTTGGGCATCTGGTAGTAATGTCCATTTACTTCAGAAATTACTACAAGAAGGAATAGACATCATCAATAACTTCTTACGTGAAAGAGGCATGGTTTTGTCACACGAAAAGACAGCCGTAATGCCCTTCACTCGCAGGAAGTTAAAAAATTTTAGCCTTAATCTTGAGGGACAACCGCTGGCGATAGTCACACAGCATAGATTCCTTGGAATAATACTAGATCGGCAAATATCCTGGGCACCTCACATTAGGAAGCTGGAAAGTGACGTCAACACTATAGTAAATATACTTCGCAGACTTGCTGGCACATCATGGGGTGGATCGGTGTCGTCCATGCTCACTGTTCACAATGCTTTAATAAGACAAAAAATTGCGTACTCTGCGGCTATCTTACATAACATTTCTCGCACGTCAGAAGAGCGGCTTCAAAGACTTATAGCAAGAGGACTGCGCATATGTCTAGGAGTTCCAAAAGCGACGTCTAGCCGGCTTGTAATAGCTGAGTCCCGCCAAACTCCGTTTCCAGTTATGAGAACAATAGAAACATGCCGGCATTTCTTTCGTCTTCAAACACAACATAAGAATCACCCACTAGTACTAGACATTTGGAAAAGAGACAGAAGTATATGCATAAGGCAGTTCAAGCAAATATTCATATATTACCAAGCAACACATATTGGCATTGTGACGTTGATTATCCTCCATGGAAGCTTGCACTACCAAAAATTGAATTGTCGGTAGAGGGAATAATAAGAAAAAGAGACATGTTTATACCGGCCGCTCAACAACTGGCGCTGTATCAGATATATATGCTGTATCCAGGATACGTGCATGTTTATACGGACGGCTCTTGTGTAGCAACGTCCTCTACTTCGGCATTCGTTGTTCCGCAATTCCATACGCAAGAGTCCTATAAACTGTGTCGTGCTACATCATCTACAACGGCCGAACTATATGCTATCCTGTGTGCCATCAAATTTATAACATCTGTGAGAGATTCGCAAAGATGGGTAATATTTAGTGATTCACAGGCAGCTCTAACATCCCTGCGCAGCACAAAAGCACAAATGACCAGCGAGAGTATAATATATGAGATACTTAAAGAACTCTCAAGAGCAAACCAAGCGAAACACGACGTAGTATTTCAGTGGATACCAGGCCACTGCAACATTCCCGGTAACACAGCAGCCGATGATGCAGCACGACAAGCACATCACAAGGAGGCCACGGTCTCCCTCCCGTTGTCGAAAAATGAATTGCGCTGCGTTTTAAAGACAACATCTTTCAAAATGAGCAGAAGTACATGGTTTGATCAAAATTCCAAAAGTTGTGACTTGTATCATATCGATCCGTTTATTGAACTCAGAATATCATTATCTTTAGAGAGAAGTATGGAAACCCTCATTCATCGGTTAAGATTAGGTACTGCCTACACAAAGCATTTCCTACACAAAATTGGCCGTGCTAGAACTCCCGACTGTGATTGTGGGTTTCAAGACGAAGACATAAGTCACCTGCTCCTAGATTGCCCAAATCACGACGAACCAAGGCATCGACTAAAAGCAGCCCTGATGACACTGGACCGTCGGCCATTCAGTTTAAAGAAACTTCTGGGTCCATGGCCGACGATGGCCTTGCAAAAAAACGCGTTAAAAGCACTGAAAACGTTTTTAGAAGAAAGCGGCATTGCTGGACTTTATTAGCGCAATTTCAAAGAGTACTATATGGATATGTTATTCAATATCTGGTGATTGCTTTACACGACCACGTGCCTGTGACTGACTATGGACGTTTTTGTGCCTCTGACTGACTATGGACGTTTTTGTGCCAGTGACATTCTTATGTATATTAGAGACTTTTACTCGAAAGTACTGCCATGTGTTTGAACTTATATTTGTATACGTTGTGTTTCTTTGTTACTCTTCTGACGAAACCACTATTCTTGTGATTATGCCAGATTGCTTCGCATACTGCTTAGCACCATGCTTGTTGTACGGACCACCCAGGAGCCAAGGAGTAGCCGGCGCCTTATTTGTGCGCCAACATCTCCTAATCTCATAT
>JABSTT010006248.1:0-15760 GCA_013339685.2 Hyalomma asiaticum | reverse complement strand
TGTGTAAAAATATGAAAATGCCCCATTATTCGGGTTTATCCTACTATAATGAAGCACCTGCAATCACCACTGTGCTGATCAGCCGTTGCTGATCCTCCCATTTGAGAAAGCACACTTAGAGGATTATATTAAGACTACAAGATTCACATATCAGCACTAGTGCGTCTAGTGAGTGGCTGTTTTCATTGTCTGGAACAACAGTGTCGCTGCTTCCCTAACATACCAAGCAGCTATCCATCCTTTGTGACATTAAATAACCACATCTGTGGTACTTCAAATCAATACAATGCTGCACAATGCACAAATTTCCTGTACATTATGTTCTGTACAACAAACTTACTTCTTCATGTCTGGTTCATGAAAAAAAATTTTTTTTGCGAAAGCCATGCTGTACCATTCATATCTGAAAATATTTGAGAAATATTCGATTCGCACTTGAAATGTTTATATTTGCATACCCCTAATTATTAAAAAGTGGAACAGTGTGAAAATACAAAGGACGATGAAAACAGACAACAGCACTGACTGATGAAGGAATTCTTTATTCAGAAGGAACAGCAATATGTACTTGGAAAAAGCCGCAAATGAATGGGGAAGCATGAAAAACATTCAAATTGTGATTATGTCACCAAGTGTTGCCGTTGTTAATATATGTTTGACTCAGATGGAGAGCTAACAGAAGATGCACTTTTCCTTGAGATAGACCACGACCTCAAAGATCTCACAACGGTGGCTTTCGGTTTGCAACCAACGACGCCGACACCGATGCCGACACCAGAAGTTCTGCGACACGTCCTCTTCAACGCTGTTGCGTTAAAGGTTCTACCCGCTTGGACGCGAGCCCACATCACCCTGGACGCGACGGAAGGAGCTGGGAGCACTACCCATACACCCCGCAACTTTTTAACACAAATGTGTTTTATATGCCGGGGTCCGCCACGAATCATACGTCACTACCGTAACGTATATAATGCACTCAAACAAACATGTAAGAACAATAAAGAACATTAATAAAAGCTTCTGTTATTGCTATGGCAATCGAATCACAGCCCCGCGCCACGACGAGAGCTGGCCGTGCTCTACCACTGCGCTAACGCCGCACAGGCTTGGGGGCTGTACGAACGCGCCTTATATTTGTTCTTCGACGTTGCGTCCGGCTCGGCGAGCGCGCATCCAGCACATTGATTGGAACGGTGCCGCCATCTAGGTGAGGCAAAGTGAATCTCTGCAGCCTTTCTACGCCTCTCCTCTCCTGAATGGCGGCACCATTCCAGGCGTGTTCCAAATTCCGCCTTGATGCACGCGTGCGGAGTCGCGCGGGCATCGGAAAGAAGCGCGATAAGACAGAACATAGCCGCGTTCCTACACCTTCGAGCGTATGTGCGCCGACAACGCAGCAGTAGAGCACCGGTCATCTTTCGTCGTGCCTAGCGTTCCCTCGCCGACCACTCTTCGAGCGTGATGGTAACAAGAAAACTGATGAGCTAAGCGCCAAGCACGGCAATGATGTTGACGGGTCAATGTGGCGCAAGTAAATATGATCGATACCTTTGCCTCGCGGCATTTGCGATCGACTGTGTTCAGTTACTAGTGAGGTTTAGTATATCGGAAAGCAGCAAACGCAAAGATTTAGCGTAAGGTTAACGTTACGTACCGTGGAACACACGCGCAGGCGCATAACGTTAACGTATCCGATATCCTTACGTGCCTACGCTTTTTCGGAAGATATCGTTCAACGCTAACGCTCGCAAAGGACCCGTACGGCTGCCCAGATGGCGGCGTCAGTCGAAGTGAGACCACTCCGCTTCAGATATGTCGGGACATCGGCCTGCATTGTTAAGCATTCATTACCCGCTCATGCTTTTTGCTTAGGTTGGCTAATTAAGCTGCGCCAGCCGTGTAGGTGACAATGTGTCGCCGTTTCAAGATACGCTCTCAGTAAGCGGCACACAAGGCTTAAATGTTGAGTGCACTCGCTTCACGGCCTTCGAGACTGCGCGTGCGGCGCTCGAAATCTCAGAGGCCATGTCGCTTGTTCACGTTTACGGTAGTCTCGTCGAGATGGCGGCACTGCCCCGGGCTTTTTTTCTTTTTGTACATCGGCTGTGTCAAGCTACAACCGATTAAATAAAGCCGAGACGAGTAGTGTGGTGCATACTGTATGTATAATGCTTGAAATGACAGTATTGTTTGGCGAAGTATTCCTCAGTCACAAAGGCGACTTGGATAAGCCAGCCTTCACAGGCACATGCAACAGTGCGCCACCCATGGGCACTGGAGAAATGGTGCAGAAGCTCCGGGGCATGATCCGCCTTCTCAAAGCGAAATGTCGGCGAAATTTCTCGTATACGGCATAGCCTCGACGACATGGACTGCCTGCGTAGCTTCTCTGGTTTCCAAAGTAAAATTATGCGCTCCTATGTCATCGCAACTTCGAATGATAGGCAGTACGGGTCAGAAAGGAGACTCGATGGCGGCATTTTGAAACGAAGCAATGTTTTTCGGGTCTGCCGACACAGCACTACAACACACTACACGATACTGGCTCAATGATTTGTGGAGCATAGGGATTTAATAAGAGTGTCTTAAGTGTAGTTGTCGCCGTACGTGCCTTTGCGTTAGCTTTAGCGTTTCGCTCTCTTCCGCTATACTAAATGGCCGCTAGTGCACACCCAGCTTACCGTAACGTTAACCCTAACGCTAAATCTTTCGTTTGCTGCTTCCGATATACTAAAACTCACTATTACGTAAGCTCTTGCACGCTATAAAGAGTGGTGTCTCATAGGGTGAGTGAGGTACGCTTGTAAGACTCATATTTGTTGTTCAGCAGAACATGTAGCCTGCGGGGCTGGTTTCGTACACTTGGAAATGACCAAACTTTTGTTGGGTGTCGCTAGCGGCGTTTTTTCGCACCACTTTCAGAGCAAAATTAAAAACATAATTCCTTTTTTGTGGCGTTCTTTGCCCATTTTTACAACAATCATAATAAGTTTATCGAGCGGTAGACAGCCCCTTTACAAAACGGTCCGGTGCACTGGAAGGGGGGTTCTTTCTGGTAGGCAAGCTGCGATGCAGCGCTCGAGGTTCTCGAGGCGGGCGTGATCCGGGCATAAATTCCAGCTTGTAAGTATTGTTCCTGCATAGAAGTTTTCTTGTGTTACTTAACTGTAAAATATTAAGTGTATATAAAGTATCTCTCAAGAATCTCCTCAGACTCATCATCTCAGCCTGGTGTTCAGCCTTTGGCTGAACGGAAGAAGAAAAGGAAGAGCTCGCCAAAATTACCGAGTTGAAGAACGCAGCACCTCCACCAAATGTTCCGGGAGAAGTCACGCTGACAATATATTTAAAAGTTATATTAGATGCGATGCAGCTTATGGCGGAGTTCAATCCGGTGGGGTGGTGTGCGGTGTGACACCCTTACTGCGCATGCGCAAACCCTCTCCACACACATCTCCGTTGCGTACGGCGGGGTCTGCTTGCCGACGCTGGCGTTGCATTTCGGCATGTCGAGCCCACGTTCATCCGTGGCAGTTTCCCGCCGACGTTGCCGTTTGCGCTGGGCTTCCCTAGCCCGGAGCTCGTGATCATGCAGGGTCGTGATCATGACAGTACTTGGAACCAAACCTCTGCAAAGGGAACGTAAAATTGTACCTGCAAAGAGCAAGCTGGAATACGACAACGTGTCAAGAATGACCCATTCATCATGGTGGGAGACTTCATTGTGGATATCTACAAGAACGCTTGGATAGTGCAACACATGATAAGCAGGTACTCCATTAACGGAAACACGTAGTCAAACAGATGCAAACGCAGTGTGCACCCCCCGTGCTGCTTCCGCATCGCATCATGTCCCCTTTAGCGGGAGATGGTGTAATTTTCTATAGTAACTGCTCTGTTTCGCCATCAATGGCGGATTGTTTATTACACGAATTAAGCTCTCTCTTGGTAATCGTACGCTGCATAATTGCGACGAGGCGTTCCGCCAACTGAAGTTCAACTAACATCGGGACCCATATTACGCCACTTCGATGCTTCCTCGCCTACAGAAGTGCACGCTGATGCTAGTGGAATTGGGATCGGTGCTGTGCTCGTGCAGCGTCATCAAGGATCTGAATACGTTTTGACTTACGCCAGTCGATCTCTCTCTCGTCTCTCTCTCCTTCTCTCTATAATCTTATATATATATAATATATATCTATATATATATCTATATATATATATATATATCTATATATAATATATATATATATATATAAGCACTGGATCTTGACTTGCATGAATGTGCCGGTGGGAGATTTCACTTGTGCGTAGTTGAACCATCGATTCGTAGCGTGCGCGTTAACTAAATTAATAATCCGGAACTCGGCACGATCTACGATGAACCTCCGGAGCTTCGTCCACTCATCATCATTCACTCCGTGGATATGCGTGGATTTTTTTTTTTTTTTTGCGCTGCATGCACGGAAAAACCGCACCTAATTCGCGCTCGCCGGGTTCCTACATTGTGCTGTGCTACGATGAAGACTGTAAACTGAATTCGTTCGTAGATTGCAATATTTGGACAAATTAACTGCGTCCGTCTTCGCGCAGTTCGCTTAAACGTTGCCTTGTTGCTCTATGTCAGATGGCAGGTTCTGGATAAGAGAATTTGAACACGGTGAACCAGTAGAAAGAGTGTATGTGCCCAAAATACTTGCCGAACGGGATACAAGTACAGAGGATAGCTATCAGCCAGAATACAGGGCCGGTATGGTGAAGCTGATCCAAGTTGAGAGTGGCCACCTAGGAGTAAAAAAATGTCCTGCATTTCTATACATAGCTTGCACGTGACGTCACGAACTACTGCCCCGCTGTCGGCGCGACGGGCATGCTGGAGGACCATGGGACCACTTCTTGTTTCGTTCCCTGCAGCGCCGTTCACACATTCGTTGATTCGACCGCGTTTTGGTTCGTTTTCTCTAAATTTCTAGGCGCAATGTCGCCGCCGTCCCTGCGGAAAGATTATCAGCCTGAGTTAATCGTATCGCACGATGTTTATGTGAGCAAATGCGCGAACGTGCGACGATGTCGATCCCTACCGAAGCTGCCGGACGCCGACGAGCCCCAACGCTGTGTACTCGAAGTGACGCGCGGGGACATCGTCAACTACTTCGTTTTTTTCTCCGTGCGGCTTTCATCTTTATCTTACGGCAACGACTGGCACGCAGCAGTGCCGATCGACTCCGCGACTGCCGCTGCACCACCTCGCTTTTCAGGAGGCGCCGTCCTTCCGCGAGCTGTTCATGATCTGCGCTGCTTCATTGTAGAGACGTCATGTCCCATCGATATTTGTGTCCTCCAAGATCTTACATCGAATGCCTACGAATGCAGTTTGTGCTGTTCTTTCCCCGTGTCCCTAAATTTCAGTCATAAAAAAATTCGTGACGAATGTCATACTTCCTAATGCAAAATGTGAGCGCAGCCGTGCGCGCGTGTGTTAATGATGCGATATGCTGAGCAAAAGAATTAGATATCTGCGACCTCTACCAGCAATATAGCTTGCTGCGCCGACGAAGCACTTCCACAGAGTGCGTCACCGACTGTTAACAGAAAACTCGATCGCGCTTTGAAGTACGATGAGCTTCCGTTTCGGCGGCGCGAACAGCGTGTTCCCCTGACTCGTAGAAGGTTGTTTTTAGAATACTTCCATGGTAGCCCACCGGCCCAACACCACGGCCCCCGGCAATATGCGTCGGCGTGGCTTGAGGCGCGCGAGCCAGGACATATTTCGCTACGCTCCAGTAGCGCACCCATGATCTCTACCAGGGGGGGGGGGGGGGGTTCAATTTTTCACGAAGGGCCGGGCATGCCATTACACAGTTGTTGCGTGTGTAAAAAAAAGTAAATAAAATGCCAATATAGTAACATCAATGATGATTGATTTTTTATTATTTTTTTTTCGGCATTTTTTGGCGAACATTAGCGCCACATTCTTCTGGGACATAGGAGCAGTTACGGATGGGATGGTGTTAGGTCGGCCTCAGGTGGGGGGGGGGGGTTACAACACCCGAATGCCCCCCGTCGGTGCGCCACTGTGCTCTACATGCGGTAAACGCATTTTGTGCGACTTCTGATCGAGTCAAAATTTCACAAAAAACCCAAGACTATAGTCTTACCTTTTTTGGCATTTTGGGCAAGATTTTGAGAGACCGTATTTTTATTCAGGAAGGCGCGCAATAAGTAGAGGAATGCTCTACGATGCGGGAAACCGCATTTTGTGCGACTTCTGATCGAGTCAAAATTTCACAAAAAACCCATACTATAGTCTTACCTTTTTTGGCATTTTGGGCAAGATTTTGAGGGACCGTATTTTTATTCAGGAAGGCGCGCAATAAGTAGAGGAATGCTCTACGATGCGGCCAAACGCATTTAGAGCGACTTCTGATCGAGTCAAAATTTCACAAAAAACCCATACTATAGTCTTACCTTTTTTGGCATTTTGGGCAAGATTTTGAGAGACCGTATTTTTATTCAGGAAGGCGCGCAATAAGTAGAGGAATGCTCTACAGATGCGGGAAACGCATTGTGCTGACTCTTGATCAGCAAATTTCACAAAAACTCCAATACTATAGTCTTACCTTTTTTGGCTTTGGGCAGATTTGAGAGGAACCGTATTTTTATTCAAAGAAGGCGCGCAATAAGTAGAGGAATGCTCTACGATGCGGGAAAACGCATTTTGTGCGACTTCTGAGCGAGTCAAAATTTCACAAAAAACCCAAGGACTATAGTCTTACTTTTTGGCATTTTGGGCAAAGATTTGAGAGACCGTATTTTTATTCAGGAAGGCGCGAATAAGTAGAGGAATGCTCTACGATGCGGGAAAACGCATTTTGTGCGACTTCTGATCGAGTCAAAATTTCACAAAAACCCAGACTATAGTCTTACCTTTTTTGGCATTTTGGGCAAGATTTTGAGAGACCGTATTTTTATTCAGGAAGCGCGCAATAAGTAGAGGAATGCTCTACGATGCGGGAAAACGCATTTTGTGCGACTTCTGATCGAGTCAAAATTTCACAAAAAACCCAAGACTATAGTCTTACCTTTTTTGCATTTTGGGCAAGATTTTGAGAGACCGTATTTTTATTCAGGAAGCGCGCAATAAGTAGAGGAATGCTCTACGATGCGGGAAAACGCATTTTGTGCGACTTCTGATCGAGTCAAAATTTCACAAAAACCCCAATACTATAGTCTTACCTTTTTTGGCATTTTGGGCAAGATTTTGAGAGACCGTATTTTTATTCAGGAAGGCGCGCAATAAGTAGAGGAATGCTCTACGTTGTCGTCCGCGGTGATGAAGTCTCGCGTCGAAGCTCGAGTTTCAAGGTTCTCCCAACCCTCGATGACGATGTGCGAATCTTCGTCAGGCTCTTGGTTTTTTTTCCCGCCGGAGCCGCATCCGATTCCGCGAAAAATCCACACTTGCGAAAGCAGTTCGCGATCGTGTCCAGGGCCCCATTACCCCAGGACATGGCCAAGAAATGTAACGCGTCAAGCAGGCTAATCCGCAAGTTTTCATCCTTGTGCTCAATTTTCGCCAGGAACCTCCGCACAAGCAATCCCTTGAAATGGTGCTTCACATTTCGGATTATTCCCGCACCCAGCGGCTGTAGACTGCTCGTGGTGTTTGCGGGCCTTACGGCGACATTGCTGAAGTTGCAGTCTTTGGGATGGGCCGAGCACTGGTCGACGAAAAACAAAATTTTTCTGTTTTTCGCTGTCATTTTCCGGTCCAAAGTCGTAAGGAACTCGCGGAAAAGAATCTGCAGTCAAAAATCTGAGTCAGTGGCTTGCGTGAAGCGGTCATTTCGCGCGTTCGTAGCATCCGCAATGGCTGGGGAAACTGTTCGTATAACACCGAATGACGGCGCATTTTATACAACGTAGTCCATCCAAAAACAACATTAAAATTCGTATCATCGCGAAATCGCATCAACCGCAATCGAGATTCTACTGTAACACGTGTTTACAGGGCCTTCATTGAAGCGTCACCGGCGCGAGGTCGGTGAAGGGAATGACAGTTCGACCGTTCCGTACGCAACCAGACACAGTAAAAGGATCGGAGTCTTCCTTGAGGAACAAAAAACAACACAGTTTGACCTATACCGATAGGTCACCACAAAGAATACAAGGCAAACAACGCTTCACTCAAACTTAGCAGTTAGGCAATGAACAGCGATCAAGAAGCGTACAATATACTCGCATGCGAAAATAACAAACTAAGACGCACACGGAGCCAGGAAACACGTACAAAAGTATTCTAATTTGGTTTTAAAGTTCGCGTCGCCAGCACAGCAAGCCGCCCCATTGCAATGGACACTACGATGACGTACGAACACGGGCTCTTAAAAATCGCCGAAATCGCGGTCAGAGTCACGTGGACGACCGTGAAATTGCTGTTGTTTGCGTGCCTCAGGTGTAATGACCAAAGACGACAGAGTTGCAGCGACGCTATGAAGAATTTCTGTCCCTACGTGGCTCAGACGTGTCCAACTATGTTGATACGTCATAGGAAACCGCCCCCTCGAAATCGAAACCGAAAGTCGGCTTTAAGGGAGCGATTAAAAATATAGTCATTGTGTTGCGGGCCACCATGACACTGTTTTGGAGTTTTCCACGCCAGTGCTTTCATTTACAGCAACAATACGAGAATGTCAAAAATCGTGTCAGTACTCCTTTAAGACAGCAAGTAGGGTAATTCGAACAATATCAGGAATCTAATTTACAAAAGCTAATGAAAGTACAGGAAGAAAGTTCAGGGGTGTAAACATATGATGGCGTACGTGAAGATGACCGGCAGCGCTGAAGGGTCTTCGACGATCGGGTGCGAGAAGTCCGTAGTCCTGGCACAGCTTCGATGTCGACGGAGTTGCAGCGCCGACGTTTCCGGGGAGCTAGTGCTTCAAGGCAATCTCGAGCAGGTTCAGCTAACTCGAGACGAAGTCCCGATGCCTACGTTGCAGGTATGTTCCAGCTGAGGCTGCTCGTCGTCACAGCAGTCGCAGGTAGCATCGCGTTCACGCAGAGGAAGCCTCTTCAAAAACTGGCGCGCGAAGCCATCCGGATTCTCCAACACGAGCGTGGGCGCACGGAAACCGCTGGCCATTTCGCGGGACTCTCATGGGGACTTCAGCTGCTGCACGATGCAGCAACCACCCGACAGGTGGAGAGTCGTCTCGAGTAGTACGTGCCCTGCGCAGCCTGGGAGTTCAAGCTGAGCGACCACGGTAACACCTTTGTCAGCGAGTGCAATATCGTGTGTCAGCACAGCTGGTTGAGCAGCGTCGCGCACGTAGTCGTCTTCTGCATGAACGTCTTCTCGCTGCCGCTGCTGGGTACAGCGGCGGACCGTGCTGGGCGCAAGACCGTCACCTTCGCGTGCCTCGATCACGGGCCTCCTGCTCACGCTCGTGGTTAACAGCATGGCGCTCGACTTTCAGACGTTGGTCGTGACGCAAGCCGTGGTCTCAGTGTTGTCGAAGTGCATGGAACGGTGACCTACGTCCTCCTGTACGAAGTTACGACGGCGTCCCGCGGGCTGCTGCTCTACTGCTTCCTCGCGCCGCGGTGCACCCGAGCGTGTTCCTCTACCGCTACTGCTGTTTTTAGTGGACATGCACATACAAGCTCGACTGGTCTCTGTTGAGTGTCCGCCTTGCTGTGGTAGGCAGGGAGGCATCCGCCACTGCCGCCGGTTACCTACCGGTAAAATAGGGACGAGCGCGCTTCCGACCTCGTGCTCGGCAGATGGAAGGCACTGTACGCTTGGTAGGTCACCCACCCTTGTGGGAAATGGGCGGCATGGGACCGCGTCTGACCTAAAATTGGTCGCCGCGCTCGCCCTGCTACTCCTGGCCACCTTTTAGCTACGCGGTTAAAGAGTCGCCTATACTGGCTTCTGGCCGCACAACAATCTCGAAGAAGCCGAGAAGGTAGTGCGCAGGGCGGAAAGCGTCAACAAGGTGTCGCCGATTGGTTGTCGCAGGCAGGTTCGCGGCGAAGTGGAGAGCTGCCGACGTGAACAGGGGGACCTGCCGTCCGATGACACCAAGGCGGTCTGCCGTTCGCGTTGGCTGAGAAGTCGCTCGTTCATGCTCGCCTTCGCCTGGCTCGGCATGAGCTGCACCTATAGCCACCACGTCGACGAACGCAGCACCAGCAGCGACACCCACGTGCATAGCGCCATACTCCTTAGTTTGGTTCCCATGTTCGTCGTCGTCTGGCCGGTCCTGGGGCACGACCAGAGAGAACGGTCTCCATCCTGGTCTTCGCCGCTTCGTCTACCGTCGCCTGCGTCGCGCCCATAGACAATCCATCACCGCTGCAGATCATCTTGCCGGTGTCTACGCGCCTCTACCTGACCCTTCCCTTCGCGTTCCTGCTTTTGTTCACCATCAGGTCTGTATCCGGCGATTCTGCGCTGCGAGGCGGCCCTCGTTGGCTGCGCCTGTGCCATCGTGGGCGACAACGTGCACGCGCCTCTTGGGACGACGGCAAGACGTGGCCCTCGCGGTCCAGTCTGAGTGCGCTAGCGTTCTGGCCGTCGCGTACCTGCCGCCGGATGATCGGCATGATGTTTTCCGCCGTCGTTCTTTAGTGGCGCAGTGGAGAAGGTCGAGCATGACGAGCACCAAACAAACCGGCGCAGGCGCCACATGCGAACGCCGGACGTTTCCGCATCCAATGCCGATTCGCGCTCTCATGCTGAACGACGACCGGTAGCACGTTCGAAGACGACAAATATATCCCTTGAACGCATATTTGAACGTGGATATACACGAAAGTGCACATATATCAAAACATTCGCATAAATGCGCGTGTACAGTTAAACCTCGTTATAACGAAGTAGCATCACGCCTCTAAGTGGTACGTAATATTCTATGTTAGTTTTGGTGATAGAGGTAAAAAGCGGCTCTATCATATCGACAGACTGGCTCACACAAGAACCCCAAGTACAAAAACACATTGTCTACAGTTTTGGTCATCGGGAGTTTAGTGAAGTATACTGCTACGGCATTAGCCGGGCAATCAAGGTATGAGCCAGGCAAGGGTGGAAGACGACGAGGACGATGGCTTGTGTAGCTGTTGGGCGCCATCTTTTCTCGGCTGTACCAGCAATGTAGCGATCCCCTGTAAATAAACCTATCTGGACCTTCAACCGTAACAGTTTTGTGGTGGAAGTGCTGGGTACGCTGACCAAGAGGACGGAGTTGCTACCGGGGATCCTACGACGAAGCCGACGCCTCGCTCGACTGCCGCCACTGGAAATGTCTCATCACGGCAACGACCCGTCAACCCCGTCCTCTCCGGTGCGGTCAACCGGTGTCCGAATGCACACGATGAGCCACGATCTTTTTCCGGAAAATCTGGTGAGGACGTCGAGCAATGGCTCGCACATTACAAGCATGTGAGCAAGTACAACGGATGGAACCAGTCGGCTCAGTTAGAGAACGTCGTTCTCTTTCTCACGGACGCCGAACTTCTGTGGTTCGAGAACCATGAGGACACACTAACAACGTGGGACCGCTTTGTCGCCGACATCACAGAGTGCTTCGGAGATTCCATCGCGAAGAGGAAACAGGCGGAGCAGACGTTACCTCAGCGTGCACAAGTCCCAGGTGAGACCTGTACAACGTACATAGAGGCGGTCTTGAAGCTGTGTAAGACGCTCAAACCTCTTATGTCTGAAGGAGATAAAGTTGGGCACCTTCTCAAAGGGATCGCTGAAGACGTGTATACCTACCTGATTGGAAAAGAGAGTCCCAGCTCAGTCACCGACCTCATCAAGCACTGCCGAACGTTTGAAACATTGAAGCTGCGCCGTATTACGCCAAAATTCGGGAGATTAGCCAATGTTACCGCAGTTGCAAGCGTTGACGACAGCTCTGGCTATCAGTTTGATCTTGCGACCACTATAAGGCAGATAGTCCGCGAAGAACTCGAACGACACACCAAAGGAGCAGCAGGTGTCGAACAGCTGGGTCCTTCCGACCATTACCATGAACCTGCGTCCACTGTATCCTCGTTGTCTGCCATGCCAGGAGTTCCAAGCTATCCTGCCGATCAGCGGCCGCAGCATCGATGTCATTTTCCCGATGAAGTGACGCACGACGAGCGCTCTTATGGAACCGTCACCGCGCATCGGCAATCCGAAAGCCGTGTTCGCTATTATGCGCAACAACCGACGTTTGACCGCGAAGTCTACAACACGAGTCGCACATAGTCCGTTTGTTATATATGTGCAGCCACGGGTCATATCTCTCGATTTTGTCGCAGACGCCGACAGACAAGATACGGTCAACAACCATGTTGTGCTAATTTCGATCGCGACGTCTTAACAACGACTGGCAATCTGACTTTCGAGCTGCCCGTCCCACAGGCTCAGCACACAGAAATGATTTCGGACAACACAACAGGAGTGCCTCACCAGCTTCAGATCGCAGCCTGACGTCACCAACCAGTCGACAACGCCGTTCGCCATCACCACGGGACGCTACGTCACCACCGCCGTCGGGAAACTAGCCGATGCAGCCAGTGGAGGTGAGGTCCCCGGACAGCCTGGATCTCTGCGAAATATCCCTCTGGTGATGGTGAAAAACAAAGTGCGTCTCTTCGTTGATAGTATACCTACAAGTGATTTAGTAGATACTGGTGTTACCATGTCCGTTATGAGTGCCACGTTCAAAGAGTGGTTGGGACGGAAAGTGATGTTCCCGTGGAATGACAATGTGACCTTTCGTGGTGTCAGTGGAGAGTGCCTTATTCCTCTCGGCATTTGTGTTGCAAGTGTTTCGTTCTGCGGGGAAGATATTAAAACAGAATTTTCGGTATTACCGCGTTGTACTCATGATGTCATTCTGGGTATTGTGGTACAGGTGAAATAAGTCTGGATGGTGCACTCCTTGCCGCCCTTGCAGACACACCTCCGAAAGACGAAAAGTACTTCGTTGTTTCCGATGATATTTGTTGATATCGCCTTGTTCACTCTCGCGTGTCTGTGTGAAAGCCACTACTACCGACCATTGTTCATTTGATGCACAAGTTTTACCGCTTGCTCCTAGCTGCGCCAGGAAGGATGTACTCATACCGCGTTCTGTCGTGAGTGTAGTGAATGGTGCCACGAATCTGTGGGCTTTCAATTGTTCATCGGCCCCTGCTGTTCTCCCGCGTGATATGAAACTTGCCACATTTGAGGAAATGACTTACAGCTCTATTATGGCTTTCAGCGAAGAGGCGCGGTGTCGAACCTGCAACGTCAACCAAGCTGTTTCTGACGAGCACGTCCTACGAATGATCAACAAGTCTTTGCCTTCAGATGAGCGCCAAGCTCTTGCGCGAGTTCTTCTGGTGCACATGTCTGTCTTCGATTTCGTACAAGGTGAGAAGCCAGCTTCACTCCCTCGTTCTCGTGCTCGCCACCGAATTGACACCGGCTCGGCACACCCCATTCGACAAAAGCCTTACCGCGTGTCCTCAGCGGAGAGAACAGTTATTGCTGAACAGCTCAAGGACATGCTACAGAAAGGCGTTATTCAGGAGTCCTCAAGCCCGTGGGCAGCACCAGTGATTCTAGTGAAGAAAAAGGATGGATTATGGCGGTTTTGTGTCGACTACAGAAAACTAAACGCTGCTACCAAAAAGGATGTGTATCCGCTTCCTCGGATCGATGACGTTATCGATTGTCCGCACTCTGGCGCTTACTTAATTCACCCCACTGGATTTAAGATCAGGCTATTGGCAAATACCAACGCACCCGGACGACAAAGAGAAAACAGCCTTTGTGACATCTGATGACCTTTATGAGTTCCACGTCATGCCCTTTGGCCTTTGTAACGCGCCCGCGACGTTCGAACGATTTATGCCTCCGTGGACTAAAATGGGAAATTCGCTTGTGCTATCTGGATGATGTGATTTTTGGAAGCACTTTGGATGAGCATAACCGACGTCTCAGTCTCGTCCTTGATTGTGTCGAGAAAGCCGGCCTGAAACGTTAGAGCTTGGACACCCACTCGACAGAAACGGTGTGAGGCCCGATCCACGGAAGATTGAAGCAGTAAGTTCCTTCGAACCACCGAAGTCACTGCGGGAGCTGCGGAGCATCTTGGGCTTATGCTCGTATTTTCGTCGCCTCGTACCAAGATTCGCCGATGTGGTGTACCCACTGACTTGCCTTCTCCATAAGGATGTTCCTTTTAACTGGACGTCGGCTTGCGACGAGGCGTTCCGCCAACTGAAGTTTCAACTAACATCGGGACCCATATTACGCCACTTCGATGCTTCCTCGCCTACAGAAGTGCACGCTGATGCTAGTGGAATTGGGATCGGTGCTGTGCTCGTGCAGCGTCATCAAGGATCTGAACACGTTGTGACTTACGCCAGTCGATCTCTCTCTCTCTCTCTCTCTCTCTCTCTCTCTCTCTCTATAATATATATATATATATATATATATATATATATATATATATAAATAAGCACTGGATCTTGACTTGCAATGAAGTGCCGGTGGGAGATTTCACTTGTGCGTAGTTGAACCATAAGGATTCGTAGCGTGCGCGTTAATTAAATTAATCCGGAACTCGGCACGATCTACGATGAACCTCCGGAGCTTCGTCCACTCATCATCATTCACTCCGTGGATATGCGTGGATTTTTTTTTTTTTTTTTGCGCTGCGTGCACGGAAAAACCGCACCTAATTCGCGCTCGCCGGGTTCCTACATTGTGCTGTGCTACGATGAAGAGCTGTAAACTGAATTCGTTCGTAGATTGCAATATTTGGACATATTAACTGCGTCCGTCTTCGCGCAGTTCGCTTAAACGTTGCCTTGTTGCTCTATGTCAGATGGCAGGTTCTGGATCAAGAGAATTTGAACACGGTGAACCAAGTAGAAAGAGTGTATGTGCCCAAAATACTTGGCCGAACGGGATACAAGTACAGAGGATAGCTATCAGCCAGTAATACAGGGCCGGTATGTGAAGCTGATCCAAAGTTGAGAGTGGCCACCTAGGAGTAAAAAAATGTCCTGCATTTCTATACATAGCTTGCACGTGACGTCACGACTGCCCCGCTGTCGGCGCGACGGGCATGCTGGAGGACCATGGGGACCACTTCTTGTTTCGTTCCCTGCAGCGCCGTTCACACATTCGTTGATTCGACCGCGTTTTGGTTCGTTTTCTCTAAATTTCTAGGCGCAATGTCGCCGCCGTCCCTTGCGGAAAGATTATCAGCCTGAGTTAATCGTATCGGCACGATGTTTATGTGAGCAAATGCGCGAACGTGCGACGATGTCGATCCCTACACGAAGCTGCCGGACGCCGACGAGCACCAACGCTGTGTACTCGAAGTGACGCGCGGGGACATCGTCAACTACTTCGTTTTTTTCTCCGTGCGGCTTTCATCTTTATCTTACGGCAACGACTGGCACGCACGCAGTGCCGATCGACTCCGCGACTGCCGCTGCACCAGCCTCGCTTTTCAGGAGGCGCCGTCCTTTCAGCGAGCTGTTCATGATCTGCGCTGCTTCATTGTAGAGACGTCAGTGTCCCATCGATATTTGTGTCCTCCAAGATCTTACATCGAATGCCTACGAATGCAGTTTGTGCTGTTCTTTTCCCCGTGTCCCTAAATTTCAGTCATAAAAAAAAATTCGTGACGAATGTCATACTTCCTAATGCAAAATGTGAGCGCAGCCGTGCGCGCGTGTGTTAATGATGCGATATGCT